>AWOL01S0024805.1:229321-299990 GCA_000715115.1 Nicotiana otophora | reverse complement strand
CCAAAATTTCTCAACCCAAATCCTTAAATAAATTAAGAAATTAATGATAATTTAGTGGATACTAATAAAAAATGAGTGTAGAATCCTTATCCAAATGTTTTCTCTGAAAATCTCTCGAATAATCGCCACAAACCGAACTCTCTAGGTCCAAAAACGGATAATGTAATCAAACCCTCGAAAAAATCCCCTTTTCTGCCCAGTCAAACCGCATTTGCGGATAAGGTATCGCTTCTGCGATGCCGCACCTGCGGAAAAACCATTGCAGGTGCGGAAATCACTCAAGTCCAGGTCTTCCGCTTTTGCGGATAAAGCCTCGCATCTGCGGGAATGCGACCGCACCTGCGACCACTGGCGCTTCTATGAAAAATGTCCCACTTCTTCGACCACTGCTGGGCAAGGCCAGCTCCGCATCTGCGACTAAAACCTTATGCGAGCCCGCACCTGCGGCCAACCCCACCGCAGGTGCGATGACACCAGAACCAGCCCAGCACCAGCAATCCTCTAAGTCCAAAAATGATCTGATGACAATCCGAATCACATCCGAGGCCCCCAGGACCTCAACCAAATATACCAACCAGTCCTAAAACATCATACGAACTTAGTTGAGCCTTTAAATCATATCAAACAATGCTAAAAATACGAATTGCACATCGATTTAAGCCTTGTGAACTTTAGAACTTCTAACTTCTACATCCGATGCCGAAACTTATCAAATCAAGTCTGATTGACCTCCAATTTTGCAGACAAGTCATAATTGACATTAGGACCTACTTCAACTTCCAAAATCGGAATTTGACCTCGATATCAACAAATCCACTCCCGGTCGAACTTTCCAAAAATCATCCAATTTTTCAACTTTCGCCAATTAACGCCGAAATGACCTACGGACCTCCAAATCAACATCCGATCACGCTCTTAAGACCAAAATTACCATACGAAACTATTGGAACCATCAAAACTCCATTTCAGAGTCACTTTCACATAATCTGAACTATAGTCAATTCCTATGACTTAAACTTCTATTTTAGGGACTACGTGTCCCATTTCACTCCGAAACCAAAAACCAACCCTCCCGGCAAGTCACATAACCACAGAATGAAATAGAGGGAGCAATAAATAGGGGTGCAGGGCTAATACTCTCAAAACGATCAGCCGGATCGTTACATCCTCCCCCTCTTAAAATAAACGTTCGTCCTCGAACGAGTATAGAGACATACCTGAAGTGGTGAAAAGATGAGGATAACGGCCGCGCATATCATGCTCGGTCTCCCAAGTCGCCTCCTCGACCGGATGACCCCTCCACTGAACCTTCACTGACGCGATGTTCTTTGACCTTAACTTTCGGACTTGCCCGTCTAAAATGGCCATCGACTCCTCAACATAAGATAGATCCTTGTCCAACTGGATTGAGCTGAAGTCTAAAACATGAGACGGATCGCTGTGATACTTCCGAAGCATGGAAACATGGAACACTGGATGAACTATAGAGAGACTAGGTGGTAGTGCAAGTCTGTAAGCCACCTCTCCAACCCTCTCAAGAATCTCAAAAGGCCCGATATACCTAGGGCTCAACTTGCCCTTCCTCCCGAACCTCATAGTACCCTTCATGGGCGAAACACGGAGCAAGACCCACTCCCCAACAATGAATGCAACATCGCGAACCTTCCGATCTGCATAACTCTTCTGTATGGATTGGGCTGTACGAAGTCGATCCTGAATCAATTTAACCTTTTCCAAAGCATCCTGAACCAAATTTGTACCCAATAGCCTAGCCTCACCCGGCTCAAACCAACCCACTAGAGACCGACACCGTCTACCATACAAAGCCTCATACAGGGCCATTTGAATGCTCGTCTGATAGCTGTTATTGTAAGCGAACTCCGCAACTGGCAAGAACTGATCCCAAGAACCCCCCAAATCCATCACACACGCACGAAGAATATCCTGCAATATCTGAATAGTGCGCTCGGACTGTCCGTCCGTCTGAGGGTGAAATAATATACTCAGCTCCACCCGAGTACCCAACTCATGTTGTACGGCTCTCCAGAACCGCGATGTAAATTGCGTACCCCGGTCAGAGATGATAGATACCGGCACACCATGAAGCCTGACAATCTCGCAAATGTAAATCTGAGCCAACTGCTCTGAAGAGTAATTAGTAACCACAGGAATGAAATGAGCTGACTTGGTCAGTCTATCCACAATCACCCAAACTGCATCGAACTTCCACTGAGTCTGTGGGAGCCCAACAACGAAATTCATAGTGATCCGTTCCCATTTACACTTCGGAATCTCTAGCTTCTGAAGCAGTCCACCTGGCCGCTGATGCTCATACTTCACCTGCTGACAATTTAGGCACCGAGCTACATACTTCACTATGTCTTTCTTCTTCCACCTCCACAATAGTGCTGCCTCAAGTCCTAATAAATATTTGCAGCACCTGGATGAAAGGAGTACCATGAACTGTGAGCCTCCTGGAGAATCAACTCACGCAAACCATCTACATTAGGCACACATAGCCTGCTCTGTATCTGTAATACACCATCATCTTCAATAGTGACTTCCTTGGCATCACTGTGATGAACTGTGTCCTTAAGGACAAGCAGATGGGGGTTATCATATAGATGCTCTCTGATACGATCATAAAGAGAAGACTGAGAAACCACATAAGCCAAAACCCTGCTCGGCTCGGAAATATCCAATTTGACAAACTAGTTGGCCAAGGCCTGAACATCCAAGACTAAAGGCCTCTCTGCTACTGGTAGATATGCTAAACTGCCCAAACTCTCCGCCTTGCGACTCAAGGCATCGGCCACCACATTGGCCTTCCCGGAATGATAGAGAATAGTGATATCTTAATCCTTAAGCAGTTCCAACCATCTTCGCTGCCGCAAGTTAAGATCCTTCTGTTTAAACAGATGTTGTAGACTCCGGTGATCGGTGTAGACCTCACAAGGGACACCATACAAATAGTGCCGCTAGATCTTCAAGGCATGAACAATAGCTGTTAACTCGAGGTCGTGGACAAGATAGTTCTTCTCTTGCACCTTCAGCTATCTAGATGCGTAGGCAATCACCCTACCATCCTACATCAACATCGTGCCAAGACTAATGCGCGACGCATCACAATACACCGTATAGGACCCCGAACTAGTAGGCAACACCAATACTGGGCTGTAGTCAAAATAGTCTTGAGCTTTTGAAAGCTCTCCTCATACTCCTCGGTCCACCTGAATAGAGCACCCTTCTGGGTCAATCTAGTCATAGGTGCTGCAATAGGCGAGAAACCCTCTACAAATCGACAGTAATATCCCGCCAAGCCAAGAAAACTCCGGATCTCCGTAGCTGAGGATGGTCTGGGCCAACTTTATACTACTTCAATCTTCTTCGGA
Source organism: Nicotiana otophora (assembly GCA_000715115.1). Taxonomy (NCBI): domain Eukaryota; kingdom Viridiplantae; phylum Streptophyta; class Magnoliopsida; order Solanales; family Solanaceae; genus Nicotiana; species Nicotiana otophora. Next base: position 296,598 of record AWOL01S0024805.1, on the reverse strand, counting down.
CCTACCTTGATCCTTTCACTCGATACTACATGACCCAAAAATGCCATCGACTCTAGCCAAAATTCACACTTCAAAAATTCTGCATACAACTTCTTTTCTCTCAAGGTCTGAAGCTGCTCATGATCCTCCCGGCTCCGGGAGTACACCAGAATGTCGTCAATAAACACAATGACGAAAGAGTACAGATAGGGCTGAAATACACTGTTCATCAAGTGCATGAATGCTGCTGCGGCATTGGTCAGCCCAAAAAATATCACAAGGAACTGGTAATGACCATATCGAGTCCTGAAAGCAGTCTTCGGGATATCTGGCTCCCGAATATTCAACTGATGATAGCTTGAACGCAAGTCGATCTTAGAGAACACTCTGGCACCCTGAAGCTGATCAAATAGGTCATCAATATGTGGCAATGGATACCTATTCTTCACTGTAACCTTGATCAACTGGCGATAATCAATACACATTCGCATAAAACCATCATTCTTTCTTACAAACAAGACTGGAGCACCCCAAGGTGACACACTAGGCCGAATAAAGCCTTTATCGAGCAACTCTTGCAACTGTTCCTTTAATTCCTCCAACTCTGTTGGGGCTATACGATAGGGTGGAATAGAAATGGGCTGTGTGCCCGGTAACAAATCAATACCAAAGTCGATATCTCTATCGGGCGGCATGCCCGAAAGTTCCGCCGAAAATATGTCTGGATAATCCCTCACTACCGGAACTGACTCGACGGTAGGAGTGTCAGCACTAACATCCCTCACATATGCCAGATATGCATCGCACCCCTTCTCAACCATCCGCTGAGCCTTTAGAAATGAGACCACCCTACTAGGAACATAATCTAAGGTACCTCTCCACTCTAGCCGTGGTAGACTTGGCATAGCCAACGTCACTGTCTTGGCGTGATAATCAAGGATAGCGTGATAGGGCAAAAACTAGTCCATGCCCAAAATAACTTCAAAATCCACCATACTGAGCAACAATAAATCAGCTCTGGTCTCAAAACCACTAAGAACAACCAAACACGACCGATACACACGGTCAACAACAATAGAATCACCCAAGTGCGTAAACACATAGATAGGAGAACTCAGCAAATCGCAGGATACACCCAAATACGGAGCAAAATAAGACGACACATAAGAATAAGTAGAGCCTGGATCAAATAAGACCGAGGCATCTCTATGACAGACCAGAACAATACCTGTGATGACAGAATCGAATGCAACTTCCCCTGTCCTAGCAGGAAGGGCATAATATCTGGCATGGCCTCCCCCTCTAGGGCGACCTTTACCTGTCTTACCTTCACCTCGAGCTGGCTATGTAGGTGGAGTGGTAGCTGGTATTGTAACCATAGCCTGAGGACCCGGTGGAGCACCCGATGCCTGAGTGGTTGGTGGAGGTGTCACCACACTCAAAATAAGCTCTCAGAGGATGTGGCTGCTGTGACTGGCTCGGGCTTGATCGGCTGGACTGACTACTGAAAGCACCCCATGCAGGAGGTTCACTAGACAACGACGGTGCATAATAAGGAGCCTGGGACCTAGGAGTGGCCGGAGTACCGCTGGCGGCTGGAAGTGCTAAATGAACAGGGAGACCCACATAGCCCCTACCCTAACAAGCTGTAGTTGGGGCACGAGTACCACTATATGTGCCAGACTCTCGAGACCTTTTGGCCTCTCTCTCCTCCCTATCTCGAGTCAATATACCCTCTAATCTCCTAGCAATCCCCACTACCTGCTGGTATGCGATGTCCATCTCCAACTCTCGGGCCATGCTAAATCTGATACTGGGGTTGAGCCCCTCAATAAATCGACGAACCTGCTCCCGAACAATAGCAACCAAGGCTGGTGCATGCATGGCCAAATCACTGAATCGGACCGCATACTCTGACACGACCATAAAACCCTGGTGCAACTGCTCAAACTCTGCGCGCCATGCATCTCTAAGACTCTGGGGGACATACTCGCTTAAGAACATATCTGAGAACTGAGTCCAAGTGAGTGAAGCTGCCTCGGCCGGACTACCTAACTCATATGCTCACCACCACTGATAGGCCGCTCCTCTAAGCTGGAACATAGTGAAAGAAATCCATTAGACTCCGCAACACCTATAGTACGGTGGATACGGTGGAACTCCTCAAGAAAACCCTGGGCATCCTTTGACGCCAAGCCACTGAAAGTAGGAGGGTGGTACTTCTTGTACCTCTCGAGCCTGAGTAGCTCCCCCTAAAAAACTGCTACCCTAATCTCGGGCTGAACTGGAGCTACCTACTGCATCGGTATGACCTGAGGAACCTGGTCGACCTGGACTCGCTGCTCTGGGGTACGGGCGGTGGGAGTTTATGCTCCTCCCCAGCCTGCAATGTGGTGGGAGCAAGTGGTATCAATTCTACCTGAGCTAACGTGCTGAACATGCTCAGAAACTGGGCGAGGGTCACCTGGAGGGTTGGTGCATTAACAGGCGTCTCAGGTGCCTGCCCTCCAACTTGAGCTACTGGTGGCTCCTCTGTAGCAGCTCGTGCGGGTGCTCTGGCTGCACCACGTGGACGTCATCGGCCTCTACCCCGGCCCCGGTCTCTCGTGGCTCTAGTAGGGGGTGCGAGTGTCTGGTCATCTGATCCAGCTGTACGTGTCCTCACCATCTGTAAGAGAATTGAAAGACAGAAATTTAGAATCCGAAATCAAAATCTCGCACGATAAGGAATCAAAGAAGTGAAGCTTTTCCTAGCAGTTCCATAGCCTCCCGAAGATAAGTACAGACGTCTCCGTACCAATCCGCGAGACTCTACTAAACCTGCTTGTGACTCATAACACCTATGAACCTAGAGCTCTGATACCAACTTGTCACGACCCAAATCTTCTTCCGTATGATGTCGTGATGGCACCTAGTCTCTAACACTAGATAAGCCTAACAATTATGCGGAATAACTGAATATAAAGGTGAAACTCAACCTCAATATCTGAAATAAATAAGAACTGCGATTCAAAATAGTTACAACTCCCAAAACCCGATAGAAATAAGTTACAAGCTCTAAAGAGAAAATGTTAAGTATCTTTATACATCATAGTCTAATGAAAATAAAGAAAATAACATAATAAGGGTAGAGGGGGACTCCGAGGTCTGCGAACGCTGGCAGATGTACCTTGAAGTCTCCATGTACGGCTATCTCACCGGAACCTGGTCTGGTAAGCAATATCTGGATCTGCACAGAAAAATGTGCAGAAGTGTAGTATGAGCACACCACAACGGTACCCAGTAAGTACCAAGCCTAACCTCAGTAGAGTAATAATGAGGTAAGGTCAGGTCCCTACTGGAAATAATAGAAAACAAGGTAGAAGATATGATAATGTAATGAAATGACTGAGAAGTGAGCAATGAAAAATTACAGAAAGATAATAACACAGCAAATAGAGGCAAACAACAGGGGCGCTCCCGAGGTACCGCCTCGTAGTCCTAAATGTAAATACACAATAGAGGTGCTCTCGAGGTACCGTCTCGTAGTCCCAAAAGTAAATATGCAACAGGGGCGCTTCCGAGGTACCGCCTTGTAGTCCCAAAAGTAAACACACAATAGGGGCGCTCCCGAGATACCGCCTCGTAGTCCCAAAAGTAAATATGCAACAGATAACCAATGGGACAATGAAATTACAGTAAGGAATCCTACAGTTAAAGACCGAATAAAAAATCAAGGAGGCAGGTAATCCAACTAAGCATGTTGCACAAATTACAAGTAACAGATAAGACACGTAGACATGCGACATTAGGCTAAACATGGTGAGTACACATACTAGAGTAACTCAGTTAAGGAATTAAAAAGAAAACTACTCAGCAAATACTGAATTTTTAACATTTAACCCGAGTACGCACTCGTCATCTCACGTACACGGCCTTCACGTATTGAAAATACCATAACAGTACCACAACCTAAGGGGAGTTTCCCCCCCCCCCCCCACAAGTTTAGACAAGTCACTTACCTCAAATCTCGCTCAATCAATCAATAAGAATGCCTTTCCCTTGACTTTCTAACTCCGATCGGATCGAATCTAGCCAAAACAATTACGTACTATAAATATAACTATAAGAAACTAATTTAAATAGTGAAATTACGACTTTAGCAAAGAATTGAAAAATCGCTCCAAAAAGTCAATCCGGGTCCACGTCTCGGAACTCAACCAAAATTGTAAAATCTGAACACCCATTCGATAATGAGTCCAACCATACAAGAATTACTCAAATTCGACCTCATTTGGCCTTTCAAAACCCAAAATTTTGGTTAAGAACTTTCACCATCCCCATCCCCCCCCCAAAAAAAACATTTCTTAATCCAAATCGTTAATTAAATGAAGAAATTAATGGTAGATTAAAATGAGTGTAGAATCCTTACCCAAATGTTTCCTCTGAAAGTCTCTCGAAATATCGTCACAAACCGAGCTCTCTAGGTCCAAAAATGGATAATGAAATCAAACCCTCGAAAAAATCCCCTTTTCTTCCCAGTCAAACCGCATCTGCGGACAAGGTATCGCTTCTGTGATGCCGCACCTACAAAAAAACCATCACAGGTGCAGAAATCACCCAAGTCCAGGCCTTCCGCTTCTACGGATAAAGCCCCACATCTGCGGGAACGTGACCGCACCTGCGACCACTGGCGCTTCTGCGCTCCATGCCATCGTAGAAGCAAAGGCGCTTCTGCGGAAAATATCCCACTTCTGCGACCACTGTTGGGCAAGGCCTGCTCCGCTCTGCGACTAAAAGCTCGCTTATGCGAGCCTGCACCTGCAGCCAACCCCACCGCAGGACCTATGACACCAGAACCAACCCAGCACCAGCAATCCTCTAAGTCCAAAAATGATCCGATGACAATCCGAATCACACCCGAGGCCCTCGGGACCTCAACCAAATATACCAATCAGTCCTAAAACATCATACGAACTTAGTCAAACCTTTAAATCACATCAAACAATGCTAAAAACATGAATTGTACATCGATTCAAGCCTAATGAACTTTAGAACTTCTAACTTCTACATCCGATACCGAAACCTATCAAATCAAGTCCGATTGACCTCAAATTTTGCACACAAGTCATAATTGATATTACGCACCTACTCCAACTTCCGGAATCGGAATTCGAATCCGATATCAATAAGTCCACTCCTGGTCAAACTTTCCAAAAATCATTCAATTTTTCAACTTTTGCCAATTAACGCCGAAATGACCTACGGACCTCCAAATCATCATCCGAACACGCTCCTAAGACCAAAATCACCATACAGAGCTATTGGAACCGTCAAAACTTCATTCTGGAGTTGTCTTCACACAATTCAAAGTATGGTCAATTCCTACGACTTAAACTTCTATTTTAGGGACCACGTGTCCCATTTCTCTCTGAAACCAACAACTAACCCTTTCGGCAAGTTACGTAACCAGAGAATGAAATAGAGGAAGCAATAAATAGTGGTGTAGGGCTAATACTCTCAAAATGACCGTCCGGGTCTTTACAGTTAGGATATGTTTTCTTAACCTTATTCTTATTCTAGTTTAATTAGGATTAGTTTTCCTTAACCTTATAAATTTTACTCATTGTAAGGGCTATTTAAAAGGTTTAATATGCTGAAAATAAAGATGAGTGATTAGTATTTCTAAGCTCTTGCTTCAAAAACGTGATTTACTTTTTATTTAACTGTTCTTCATTTATTCAACGCTTCTTGTAATCTTACGGGATTGAAGGATGTGTGGGTGAGGTTTCTTTTCATCTTACATTCTTCTAACTTGAGTTTGAAGAACGCTTTCGCTAGTTTTGTGAAAAACTTTAGCCGGGTGCTTTGTTTTTTCTCTCTTCGTTGTGCTTGAGAGGTGCAAAATGTTGAAAGTAATCAACACATGACCAACATCTTTCAACTCCCCAATCATATTTGTCATTTGCCTCAGATGTGTTTTCATTGAATGTTTTGGGCGTTTGTTATATGAGTCAAATTTGATCGTTAAGGATAGCAGCTTTGCGGTGGAACATTTACCAAACCTATTCTCCAAAGCATTCCAAAGATCCATAGCTCTTTGGTGATCCTTGAAATTCCTTAGGATGTCATCATTCAAGGTGCTCAACAATGTAATGCGAGCAGTGGGGTTCTTTTTCTTTTGTCACGACCCAATTTTTCCCTCCGTTGGGTATCGTGATGGCACCTAGTCTTAGGGACTAGGTAAGCCTAATATTTACTAAATAACAACAATAATTAAATAACATCTAACAATTTTTGAAATGGAAATCTCTATAAAATTTATAATTCTCAAAACCGGTAGTACAAGTCATAAGCTCTACTGAGTTACTAGAAAGACTATAAATACAATTGTTTTGAAATAGAGGTAAAACAGTGCAAGTACAATATCAGAAGGTAACTCCAAGCCTGCGAACGCAGCAAGAGGTTTACCTTGAGTCTCCACAGCAAGATTCATACTGCTTGTGATCGGTCAACTGACTCCACATTTACCTGGCTCTGCACAAAAATATAAAAAAGTATAGTATGGGTACACCACAGTCGGTACCCAGTAAGTATCAAGACTAACCTCAGTGGAGTAGTGACGAGGTACAGTCAAGACACTCACTAGTCAAATAACCTGTACCATACTAAAATAATTAAAAATAAATAGCAGTGATAGCAACAATAATCCACTAGTGCTATAAACAGTAAGGCAGCAAGAACACCATAATTATTACTCAGACGAATAAGAAACACAAGAACAACCAATTAAACAAATCTTTCACATATAATCTCTTAAAATAAATACCCTCCAAATATATTTCTTCAAATAAGTATCCTTCGAATATAAAACTCTTCCAAATAAATATCTCATATCATAATCATAAAACACGATTCTCGACCCCCTTTCATATTCTCACGGCACATCGTGCCCATATCTTTAATCACAACCGCACGAACAACTCTCGTGCCAAATATTTCAATACATAAGATCCACACGATTAATTTATTTTCAATAAAGTAAGGTTACAATTTGTTTAAACCAAGTAAGAATTTAATAAAGAAATGAGTTTATTTTAGAAATAGTTTGAGTAAAGAAAATTGACATTTCAATTTAAATAAAACATCAGATAATCTATTGCTTCGTATGTAAAACTTATTAGTTTAAAACGTAATAGTAACTTCTTTTATTTAAAACAACCCAGTCATCAAAAACTGGTAAAAACCAGGAATATAAATCTTCAGAGTCTCGTACTAAAAAGCCCAAGCCAACACAATACAACAAAGAATACAAACATATAGTAAAATCAAATAATACATCACGGCAGATCACAAGGATTGATCTATCACGGAAATACAAAATAACTAAAGACAAGTGCAACCATAGAGAGATGTCAATAAAGGGCACTCCCGAGATACCGTTTCGTAGTCCCAAAAGTAAATGCTCAACATGGGATCTCCCGAGGTACCGCCTCGTAGTCCCAAAAGTAAATATGCAAGACAAGGGGATCTCCCGAGGTACCGCCTCGTAGTCCCAAAGTAAATATGCAACAACAACAATGCCCCCAGGCTATCACAAGTCATCACAATTCAATTCCCGATATAGCCCACCTTGTCTCGTCACGTGCGTAATAATAAAGTAAATGCCCGCCTTGTCTCGCCACACGCGCATAATAATATTCCCACCTTGTCTCGCCACATGCGCAAACCCCCCCTCTCCCCCTCCCCACACACATACATAATATATATATAGCCTGCCTTGTCACGCCGCATGTGCATAAATCAATAGTAATAATAGCACGACAGAAACCTCGTGCAAACACCCGAACAAAACTTCTCAATAATATAACGTACTAATATCACATCTCATAAATTGCACCTCAAGTGCTCAAATATTACAACATATCACAAATTTGCACATCAAGTGCTCAAATATTATAACTCGCCACCAAATTTAATAATATATTATTTTCCACAATAAGGAGCCCATGACTCGACCATAATGTGCACAAAATATTAACAAATATATCCGGGAGTGAACAACTCAACAAAATAATATTTCACATAAAAATCAAGGTGGCAATCACACCAAATAATCATATAAAAACAAATCCAACAAAACAAGGATTTAGGCAAGACAATTAAAGGATTTAATAAGTGCCAATAATTTCCAATTTAATACGTAAGGGCGTTTAAGGATCTTAACCAATGTAATTTGCACATATAAACTAAGTACGTACTCATCACCTCGCGTACATGGTTTTCAATTACACAATTTGCACATAAGGCTTAATGCCTAAGGGGAATTTCCCTCACTCAAGGTTAGGCAAGATACTTACCTTTTTGAAGTTATGTCGATATTTCAAAATCGCCTTCTTGCTTGAATTGACCTCTGGATAGCTCAAATCTATCCAAATTAATTATATAACTTCATTAAAATTCATCGAAAACAATTCCGAATAATAAAATGTTGACTTAAAAATTTATTCTAAAAGGTCAACAAAAGTCAACACGGGGCTTGTCTCTCGGAACCCGACAAATGTTTTACGAAATGCGAACACTCATTGTGATACGAGTTCAACCATACCAATTTTATCAAATTCCAGCAATAAATCGTCCTCCAAATCTTGAATTTTCATTTTGGAAGATTTTTCAAAAATGTTGGTTTCTTCCATTTAAATTCGAATTAAACGATGAATATAACCATAGATTCATGAAATATAATCACTTTAGGATATAGAACACTTACCCCAGTCGAAGTCGTGAAGAAATTCTCAAAATCGCTCAAAAACCGAGCTCTAAAAATCCCAATCGAAAATGAAGAAATGACAGATTTTCAATCTTTAAGTTTCTCCCCAAGTTCGCATTTGCGAATGAACAATACCTCCCATGAACAGTGTTCGCAGTTGCGAACAAAATTGTTCGCAACTGCGAGTGAACAGTGTTTTCGCAATTGCGATAAATGGTTCACAATTGCGAATGAACAGTGTTGTCGCAATTGCGATAAATGTTTCGCAATTGCGAATGAATAGTACCTCACCAGAAAACCAGCAAACTCAAACTTCTCCGAAATGATCCGAAACCACCCTAAAACTCATCCGGAACCTCCCTAACACAAACCATATATGAATTTCAATCATAAAACATGCTACGGACCTGCTCGCGCACTCAAAACACTAAAAGGAGGTCGTCTGACCCGATATTGACCATAGTCAAACTCCCAAATTTCTTAACTTTACTAGTCTCTCAACCAATGATCCAAAAATACACCCAAGCCCCCCGGAACCCGTCAAATCATACCAACAAGTCCTAAAACATCATACGAACTTAGTCGAAACGTCAAATTACATCGAACAATGCAAGAACCACGAATCATACCCCAATTCAAGCTTAATGAAACTAAAAAATTTCAACTTCTACATTCAATGCCGAAATCTATCAAATCACGTCCGATTGACCTCAAATTTTACACACAAGTCATAAATGACATAACATGCCTATTCAAATTTTCAGAATCAGATTCTAACCCCGATATCAAAAAGTCAACTCCCCGGTCAAACTTCCAAACTTAAGTTTTTATTTTAGTCATTTCAAGTCTAATTGAACTACGAGCTTTCAAATAATTTTTCGGACACGCTCTTAAGTTTAAAATTACCATACGGAGCTATTGGAATCATCAAAACTCTATTCCGGGGTCGTTTACACATATGTGAACTCCGGTCAACTCTTTTTGTTTAAGCTTTAAAAAAATAAGAATTGTTCTTTCAATTAAATCCCGACTCATCCGAAAAACCAAACTCGACCATACATGCAAGTCATAATACACATCACAAAGCTGCTTGTGACCTTAAGTTGCTGAACGAGGCGCTAATTCTTAAAACGACAAGTCGGGTCGTTACATCTTTCAACCGTCATAGGCTTCACGCTCACGCCTATGCTGAGCAGTATTGCCATCCTCAGGCTCATTCATAATATTGTTAATGGCCTCCAGAGGCTTTTCTCCTCTAGCACATACTGGACTTTCAAGCTCCAGACTTCAGAGTTATTGCCATTGAGTTTCAACCCTTTTTTGAGCTCAACAATAATGTTTTTCGAAGCAGTAGTCATTCTTTAACAAAATAAAAAATATTATGAGGATTATATAAAATAAAATAAATGACGCAAGACACTGTATTGAATAAACATACATATTATGACACTAAGAAATAATTAATTAAGATAATAAACATATATAATAATTATGGAGTCAAAAGTTCACTATGTACCCAATTATCATTCAAAAATTTAAATATTATAAAAATTAACCTATTCAATTATCTAGCTAAGCGTCTTAATCATGTTTAAGATAATTTTATTATCTATCATGATTTTATAATTCCATATGGATCATAAGTTAACAAATAACTTATATTAGCATGCAAATAAAATTAATGTCAAACTAATTAATATTTATTACATGCTATACAAATTCACATAATTTTTTTTAATGTTAAACTAATTAACATATTATACACATTAAACAAATTAACAGATAAATATAATGATAAACAAATTAACATTTCAAGCATGTTAAATAAGTTGACAAATAAATTTAATGTCAAATAAATTAACATTTCAAACATGTTAAACAAATTAAAAATATGTTAAAACGAGTTAATATTTTGAACATGTTAAACAAATTAACAAAAGCAAATTTAAAACAAATTATAGTTTTTATAAAAGAATATAAATACCAAATTTATATTCTAAAAATTAAGTCCATATAACTAGTTTTCAAAATATGAAATTAGAAAAAAACAGAACCTTTTGTAATTTTGTTTAATTAGGCCATGAGCCCAAACAAATATCAAGACAATTTAAAAGGGGGCTAAAACCCCATTTTCTTAATTCATCCAAGCTTCTTCGGCCATTAGCCTTAAATTACAAAGCAATCTTTAATGGGCCTTTAACCCAATTCTTGAATTTGCCTATTAAAGAATTTATAGAAACTAGGTCCTTTTTAAAAAATAATAATTATGGGCCTTCAGCCCAATTTGGTAGTGCTGCCAGCAACTTCTGAGCCCAACTTCCTAAAACAAATTCTTTTTTTTAATTTATTGAAGTGTAGGGTTTTAGGAAAAGAAACTACTTTCTTCTTCATGTGCAACATGCATTAGCCACCGCCGCCAACATCTTTCAGAAGACTTTTTCTTCTGAAATTTTCATTCCTTTAAAAGAAAAAATATTAGGAGAAAAAAGTAAAACCCTCATGTTTCTTTTCTCTTCCCTTTTTGTCTCTTGCACCGCCAGCTTCGTTAATTTTTGGAACAAAGAAACCTTTATTTCTCTTCTTTCTTTAACTATTCCGCCACTACCATAGAGAAACTCTAATTTCTTCTTTCCTTCTTTTTTTTTTTTAAAATCAGCACCGTCCGTTTGACAGTGGCGCGGTGATTTTGATGCTGCTATTTATGGCGAAATTAGGGGCTACAGATCGATAAACACAAATATGATAGTGATGTAAACATATGACATGCTAGCCTTGGTCATATTGGCCGACAAAGAATGCAAAGTCTAGCAAAATAAGACGCACAAGAAAAAGCACTTGCCATTCGTGGGTTATTAGCGGCATCCCGAAAATGTCCGGGGCTTTCCAATATTTAACATGTAGAATTGTCCACGTGTGAAAGTTGTCTAGCAGGAAAATCTGCAAGAAAGCGCGATTAGAGCTGAATATCTCTTGCAATTAGTCCATTCCGACATTTGTGGGCCTATGAATGTTAGGGCTAGGCGTGGAGCAAGTTATGTCATCACATTTATTGATGACTTTACTCGTTTCAGTTATGTCTATTTAATTTCCTACAAATTTGAAGCAATAAGTTGCTTCAAACGCTATATGAGCTTAGTAAAAAATCAATTAGACAAGAAGATAAAAGTTCTTCGAACTGACCGTGGTCGTAAATACTTATCAACCCAATTTAATGGTTTATGTGATAAAAAATGAATAGTTCATCAGCTGACTATCCCAAATACTCTATAACAAAATGGTACTGCAGAGAGAAGAAACAAAACGCTCTTAGAAATGGTTAGGTCAATGATGACACAAGATAACCTCCCAATTATTTATTGGGGTTATGCGTTGCTTACTGCCACCTATGTACTTAACCGAGTGCCTACAAAGTCAGTTACTATCACTCCATATGAGTTATGGACTGGAAGACAACTGCCTATACACATGATTCCTCTCACAAATATTGTAAATTAGGCCCGAGGGGAAAGAAAAGTATCTTTATAAGATACTATAAAACCTCAATAGTTATATGTTTATAGGTCAGCAAGACAATGGGAGTGTAACTGAGTTTGAATCACGAGATGTCACATTCTTAAATGATGAGTTTCCTAAGAAGGAAGAGATATGTTAAGACATATCCTTGTTTGAGATAATGGATCAAGAAGCACAAGGATCACTTCATTTGAGTGGGAAATTTTAGCAGATGATGAATTAGTTTCTCATCAACGACCCCTTCATTATCAGAAGCGAATGAAATAATCCTTATACATTTAGTGGAAGTGACCTAATAGATCTCGTTCCAAGTGGGAATGAGATGGTCACGGATCTTATTTCAAGTGGGAGTAGGATGAATATTCTTGACCCGAGTGGGAACAACATTGATCCAAATAGGAACTCGTAAAAAGACTCCCCGCCGACGATTTGATATTGAAGGCGGTGAACTATTTATGATGCTCCTGCAAGAAGAAAACAGGCCTAAAAATGTAAAAGAGGTTGTCTCATGCCATTCTAAGGATAAATGGACAAAAGCAATGGAAGATGAATTGGAGTATATGAGAGTCAAAAAGGTTTGGGAACTAGTTAACCTCCCTGAAGGACCCAAAGTAATTGGGAGCAAATGGGTTCTCAAAATAAAGCTTAAAGCTGATGGCAGAGTTGAGAGATATAAAGCTCGATTGGTGGCGAAAGGTATACATAACAGAAAGGAATAGACTACAAAGAGACTTTCTCGCGTGCTGTACGATTTACCTTTGTTCGCCTGGTTCTAGCTATTGTTGCAAGCTTGGATCTTGATACATCAGATGGATGTAAAGACTACCTTTATCAATGGAGAATTAGATGAAGAGATTTATTTGTAACAACCTAAGTGTTCATTAAAAAAGGCCAAAAACAAAAGTTTTGAAGTCTATTTATATCCTCAAACAATCTTCAAGGCAATGGTATATACGCTTTCAGAATGTTGTAGTATCCAATAATTTTACCATGATGGATGAAGACCATTGCGTTTATACCAAAAGATCAAGGAACAAACTTGTGATTTTTAGATAACATACTTATAGCTGAAAAAGATAAGGAGTTTATAACCGAGATAAAATTATGGTTATCATCTAAATTTGAGATGAAAGATATGAGTGAAGCTGCATATATTCTTGGAGTTAAGATTTCAAGAAATCGTCCAAAGAAACTATTGTATCTCTCACAAGAGAATTACATTAGAAAAGTTCTTGAACGATTCAACATGCAAAATAGTAGCCTAGTTGAAACTTCTATCAGTAAAGTCCATGTCGTGGGAAGTCAGATCTATCCTAAGACTCCTGAAAAGACAAAAAGAATGAGTTGAGTTCCTTATAGGAGCGCAGCCAGAAGTCTAATATACACTATGGTGTGCACTAGACCTTATATTTATCATGAAGTTGTCTTGGTTAGTAGATATCAAACTGACCTAAGTTTAGCACATTGGCAACAAGTAAAGAGGATCATAAGATATCTGAAGAGAACTGCTGATTATGTGCTTTTTTGCAAAGGCGGCAAGGATCTGCGATTAGTTGGATACAGTGATGTTGATCATGGAGGAGAACTAGACGAAAAAATTCTCCTCAGGATATGTTTTTTAGTCAGTGATGGTGCCATATCATGGAGTAGAAAGAAACTACACCCCATATTTTTATACGTGAAAGTACGCCGTAAGTCAATTGATATAAGTTTGAAAATGAGATCCTCTTTGAAAGTATATAAAGTGATTTAATGATGTTACGTCCCATTTTCGCAAGCCTTTAAGAGTTATTATTCGGGAAAAAATGTTTCTAAGAGGACATGTTGTTACACCCTGCACTTCAGACGTCACTCTCATTATAGGATTATCTAATGTAAGCTCAAAAAGGACGAAATCTTTCTACAAGGATAAGAAATGTTTACCGAAGTCTTAAGTAAGTTAAGATGAATATGAGACTTGTTAATCATGGTTTAAATAAGTTTTAAGTCATGATATAACTATAAATGATGTTTGGATATGAAATATAAAGTTTGGGAAAAATCGGATTTAAGTTGCGGAAAAATAAAACCGACTAAGGAATTGCCTTGTAATGAAGCTTTTTGAGCAATATATTTCATAAGCTTTATGATGTCTTTTTGGGACATATTATATACAAAATTTATGGTCTTTGAGTCTAGTTTCTAACGCATTTAACCGTTCATCGATATGATATCGGAATAGCAAGATATTCGTATTTTCGCGAGACTACGCAAGCAGCACCCATGGGACCCACAAAGTCGGGAAAATATTCCAGCTTGTATTAAAGTCAATTCTCCATTGTTTTAACTCATTTTTCTGGTTAAAAACAGTTCTTAAATCCACCTAAATGCTCTCCAATGGTTCCTCCGTGATTCTAGGGTGAGAACCTAAGATGAAAATATGAAAGCAACGCTAGAAATCTCGTGGTGCTTGCTAGATCGTAGTTCTTTGTCTTGTGGTTATTTTGGAGGGTTCTTCAAAGGTAAGTAACCTTAGATTTCGTATTTTTCTTGTTGATTAAGGTAATAATCATTCCCTCCTTCATATATATTAGATTTTCAAGGGGAACTACAAGTGTTTACACACCAACTTGAACACCAAAAGTTGATTCAAGAAGAGAACAACTATAGTGTTGTGGTGTTATTGAGGATAGTTGTGGGCTGTGCTTGGCTGAACTTTTGTTTTGTTTCTACTGTTTAAGGTGAGTATAAAATCCTACTACATGTACTTGAGCAAAATACTACAAGAGAAGACTTGAAATAGTTTGAGATGTTATGGGTTTTAATGGACTGTTTTGGAATGGCTGTTTCCATGAACTATAAATGGCTGGAAAATAGGGAAAATAACTTGATTATGATATGTTTTCTATTGTTATGCATGTCTAAATGTTTATCAAGTGAATTGGTGAAAGAAGCATACAAAACTTGAGATTGGAAGTGAAGATTAGCTTAAGTCACTTCTATGGTATTGCCATTGAGGGCTATTGTGAGCTAAGTTGAGATAGGGTTTCGAGTTGTAGCTGCTGTCCAAGGTATGTATAACATCTTTTAATTGTTCCTAAGGTTAATCTTGTATTGGTTGTATTGTTTGAGTGAAAAACCATAAGATAGCACTTGAAAGAACATGGGATATGATTGTCTTTTTGGTTGTACTATTTTGTGGCTAAATATATGGTTTGTGGTGGCTGAAAATTGTGAGAAATAATTTGATAATGTTGTGGATGCTGTTATTAAGCTTTTCTAGGTGTTAATTAAGTTGATTGAAGAAGAAAAGATGAAAAACAAGTGATTACCGATAAAAATTAAGGTGCTAGACATATGGGGCTATTTTGGAAGGCATTTTATTGATGTTTTGAACTAGAAATAATATAGTACATATAAGTATGATGTTCTGAAGGTTGTAAACTAATTTATGGAATAAGAGTTTGATTCAATTTATATCTTGTTATGAGTAAAAACGAGTTTGCCGCTCAATATGATTGTTAAGATAATCGGAGAAACTCATATTAGATTGTATTGTTGTTGTTGCTATTTTTCATTATAGTTGTTGTTGTTGGGCTGTTGATGACCCTTAGTGGTCTTTGGGATGTATTAAAAATAGGGTAGTTGCTGCCCGATTTTCCTTAAGCCATACGACTAGCCAAATACGATGGTACGATATTATATGTTAACGACAATATCATTTAACTTGTTGTAGATGCAAGAAGTTTTCTTGAGCTTGGTTGAGTAATAAGGAAGAGATCATATAGGTATGTTAAGGGTATCTTTTCTTTCTTTTTGGCATGATCCATATGATGCAACGAAACGTGCAAGTACGAAACTTTCACAAATGATTATATTCTTAGAAGTACTAGGGGTGCCTATGTTCTTGATTCCCAATGTGTCTTATTATTCTATCGTCTGTTCATGGGTCTCAGAAAATACGTAAGTTGATAAAGTTTATTTCATGATATTAATCGAAGGCATATTGATCTCATGACATTCTGAGAGATCTTATTGACTTATTTCAATATGCATTGCATTCATTTATACATGTATATTGACCCATGACCAGATGGTGTTATATACGCATATAGTATATGTATATAGGGTATGGGGAAAGGTTATGTCATTATATACGTACCACCACCTGATCAGCTGGTCTTCGTTGATGATTTCGCCCACAGAGGCCGAGATGATATGATGGGATGCCCTCAGAGGATTTATGATGTTATGTACGCACATACCTATGCATGATGTAACATTTATACGTATATGCATGATATTATCAATGTTTCATGATTCACAGAGCTATTCAGACTTACAGGTTAAGTTCTTTACTCCATGTTTCTTTCATGTCTTTTATATACTGCTTTCATGCCTTACATACTCGGTACTTTATTTGTACTGATGTCCCTTTTTCCTGGGGACACTGTGTTTCATCCTCGCAGGTCCCGATAGACAGGTTGAGAATCCTCCTAAAAGGCTATCAGTTCAGCGGAAGGTGTTGGTGCACTCCACTTGCTCCGGAGTTGCCTATCTGGTCAGTATGATTTGGGCATGTATTGATTGGTATGACGGGGCCATATCTCGAACTTTATGACATTTATATACTCGTAGAGGCTTATAGACAGATGTCATGTATATGGACACTTGTATGGCCTTGTCGGCCTATGTTTTGAGTATACAAATGATCATGTCGGCCTTATAGGCCCGCATGCCGCATGCAAAAGCTTCTATATCATGTTGGGTCATCCTATGTCGAGTATTCTTTTATGTATAATTCTATTTATCTCATGACGGCATTTTCGGTTCATTTACCCATGATAGTATGATAAGAATGATACGTTACGTTGGTACTCGGTTGAGTTAGGCACCAAGTGCCCGTCGCAGCCCTACGGTTTGGGTCATGACAAAAGTGGTATCAGAGCAGTTCTGTCCTAGGGAGTCTACAAGCCGTGTCTAGTAGAGTCTTGTTTATGGGTGTGTTGTGCACCACACTTATAAGCAGGAGGCTACATGGCATTTAGGACTGTCACTATTTCTTCTTACTCTAGATCGTATGGTAGAGCTCATTTTTAAGAATTCAAACTCCTAAATTATATTTTTTTCGTAATACAATGATACCTACATCCAAAAAGACAGTTGGTAAAATATTGAATATGGCTGTGGAAGAATTGAGTCAGAGGAACTCAATTATGCATCATGCTTATGATGAGTAAATATGAGGTCTTCAGTAGATCATGTGTGTACTAAGATGTGTAAGCTTCTTGATAAGGAGCCCTAAGGCAAGAATATCTATCCACCCATATTGTCAAAAGAAATAAGAGAATCAGAAGGTAGATACAAGTTTCGGCAAGTAAAAGAAGCAAGATGAAGAAGGGAACGAGGTACCTAGTTAATGATGATTATCAGTATTTGCAATTCAGATAGAGAAATACAATCATTATTAGTTACTTTCAACAGTAATAGAGTTATGTACAATTGGCCACACTCATCTTAATTATGCCCTATGGGAGCCAGCAGATATAATTTTAGAGAACGATAGGATTTCAGGAGCCAGCTGGGGTTAGAGTAACCCAAAAATGGTGGATGGATTGTTATCATTAGCTAATATTTCCGAAGAAAGTGAAAATGTGGTAATAGATCTCCTACTGGGATACCCAGATGGTGAACTCTAGAATAGTACAGTCAGATATGAATACTAGAATATTTAAAAAATTTAGAAGATAGGCAGTGGAATCCTAGAAGGTATAAATATTTACCTAAGTATGACTCCAGCCCAGACTAAAAAAAAGGAGAATGTTAGGCATTCCTAAGAGCCAGTGAGATGAAGCAAGGGCAGCTAAAAGTGAAATAATGTTTTGTTGAAATTTTCAGAACAAAGTGACTGACAAAAATATTATCCGGAGAATAAGAAGAGAGTAAATGAAGCATCTTGCGTAAGTTGTGATATATGGGTGATAACGGTAAATCAAAATATGACACAATGACAAAGTCTATAGTCAAGTAAAGGAAAAGACAAGAGGAGACATGCCTTGAGACAATATAAGAGTATAAACCATAAAGTCATATCCTTCTTTCGAGAAATAAGTTGGTGACTCCAACGTGATTACCAGAAGGAAACGTTAGACCCCGAAGTAATAGAAATTAGTATGAGCTGGTGAATAAGATAAAATGAATATGAATTAGGGACTGAATGATTTGACAATAGTCGACATCAGGAGAATTTTAGAGATCACATTCCGACGATAATAGAATGGACAACAGAAGAATAACCTTTGAAGGTCATTCAGGAAGATGCTTCCCTAAAGCGAGCACTGTGAGCAAAGTTAAGCTTAAGGGACTAAGTGTGCCAGTTACACTAGGTGTCACCCTCGTGCGTAAGAACTTTAGTTATCCTTGATACAGAAGGGTTACTGCAAGGCAGGTAAGATGTCAGTAAAGATGTAAAAAGATGCCAAAGATGAAGAGGTAACTATGGAATTGTAAAGAAAGAATGCGGTAAAAAAGGTGAAATGAATGAAATTGCATTTATTCAGATCCTACATATATGATACGACTCTAGAACATTATGCAAGCATTACGCCGGGGAGAGGCAGTAAAGGTTCCGCACCAGATGATACTGGTAAATAAGTGGGAATGAACACTCGATACATAAGGAGCCAGTACGAGAGGTACGTTAAGACAAAGGATATAACCCAAGAGGCATTACGCAGAATATAGATATGAGAATGGACCAACAAATAGTCTGTAGTGGATTCAGTAAGAGTCTAATTATGGCTAGACCAGAGGATACAATTAAAATCAACAGATCATGCAAGATAAATAGAGTGAACCCCAATATAGGGAATCCAGGCTCGCAGATACGAGATCGCAATTGTTGAAAAAATGTAAGATAAGAGTTGGGGTAGTTAAAGGTACTGTATAAGTGTTCAAGAAATAAAAGAGCGTGCCACTGGGAGACATTCAAAATTTCAGTTTAGAAGCAACCCTACAAGCACAAGAGTGCGGAGGTATGTAACTAAGGATACTTATAGGCGAGTAAGAACATCAAAGATTCCTTCGGGTATGCGATGCAATAAGCTCGTAGCTTTACAGGAGTCAGAGGGTCTCTACTATGTACTACTCCAAAACACTAGCTGAGAAAATAAGGAAAAAGGCTTCAACCTAAGCATAGTGACATAGAGAAGAAATGGTCTTGTAACAATAGTCTCACTACAATATTGTATACACTCCATAAGAAAGTGGAACCATCGTGGCTAATGAACGGGAAATAAAAATCAAAGGTGATATTTGAGATCATATGAGTCACAGAAAATTCCAGTAATCGTGGGCAACACGATAAGCCAAGTATTCATGCAACAAGTGGCAGCAATTTAAAGACAACACGATAAGAAAAGTAATTTCTTACATTTAAAGACAATTGAGAAGGCACGAAAGAAAATCTATGGTGCTAGCAATTTAAAGGAAGATTACGAGTAGTATAAATAGATATGTGTAGGTCGCAAGCTAAAGTATGATAGAGTGACAAAGCTTTAGATATACAAGAGAAAGGTTATGAAAAGATGAGTGAGAAGGTGACAAGAACAAGTAAGGCCTCTAGATTAAGCCTATCAAAACAAGAGAGCTGATGGTTTTCTTAAGTTATAGAAAGCTCGGTACAATCTAAAGGAACTCAGAGGAGTCTAAGAATATGAGCAATTAGAAGAGATGAAATGCTGCCCTGGTAGTAGAATAAGGGTGTAATGGTGATAGATAAGAGAATGACATTTAGGATTTTGAATGAGTAATGATTTTAAGAAAAGGGATTTCATGAATTGCATGGGATTAGAATACCCATATAAGATGAATCACGCCAGGATGCTATGAAATACGGTTATTGAAGTATAGTATCACCCCTAGGTGGATTAGGAAAATCACTTCAGATGTTCTCCGATAAGACGTGAGCCCTAGTGATAATGTATTACGTAAGAGGTCTCAAGTTATTAGTGGTAGATATAGATCAACATCAAGGTGAATCAACAATAGATGGATAAAAATTCCAAAGTATAAGAGGAGGTTATGATGTCATTCTTTAGATGAACAGTAATAAGGAAGCATTAAAGGAATTAGATTTATACATATGGGATAAGCAATGAGAGAGTAACCTGAAGTTGGGTAGCATACCTTGGTAATAATAAATCGAAGTAAGCGTTATAGTATGGTATGACCTACCTAGATGCACTAAAGCCACAATGACAGATAATCAAGGCTAGGAAACAAAATATAGCAATAGTGGTACATTCAACAAAATACCAAGCGAAGAATTTCAGTATACCTATAGATGCCCAGAGGGACAGCTTGTCGTAGTCCTGTATATGTTCACAAAGTGAGGCCTAGAGATTGGCTAAAAGGTAGAGGAAAATGAGAGAAGAATCGCATAGGACCACATACAAGGACAAAGTCATACGGACTGTATGATAGAAGGTAGCAATAGTTACGAGATTTGAAGCATTCTGACCACGAGTCGTGGTGTAAGAAAGACGCCTAAAGGGGGGAATGCGCTGACCTTTGAATTTATTCATAGAACAGTTGCCTAGATAGCAAAGGACAATTTTAAAGTATTCATAAGATCCATAGGTTATGAGAATGATAAGCGCATCAGTCAACATTCAAGGACGAATATCCCAAGGGGGGGATGATGTTACACCCCATATTTTTGTACGTGAAAGTATGTCGTAGGTCAATTGATGTAAGCTTGAAAATGAGATCCTCTTTGAAAGTATATAAAGTAATTTAATGATGTTACGTCCCATTTTCGCAAGCCTTTAAGAGTTATCATTGGGGGACAAATGTTACTAAGGGGACATGTTGTTACACCCCGTACTTCAGACATCACTGTCATTATAGGATTATCTAATGTAAGCTCAAAAAGGACGAAATCAGTCTACAAGGATAAGAAAAGTTTACCGAAGTCTTAAGTAAGTTAAGATAAATATGAGACTTGTTAATCATGATTTAAATGAGTTTAAAGTCATAATATGAGTATATATGATGTTTGGATCCGAAATATAAAGTTTGGGAAAAATCGGATTTAAGTTGCGGAAAAACAAACCGACTAAGGAATTGCCTTGTAATAAAGCTTTTTGAGCAATACATTTCGTAGGCTTTATGATGTCTTTTTGGGATATATTATATACCAAATTGAAGGTATTTGAGTGTAGTTTCTAACGCATTTAACCATTTATTGATATGATATTAGAGTAGAGATATATTCGCATTTGTGTGAGACTGCACAAGCAGCACCCATGGGACCCACAAAGTCGGGGAAAACTTCCAGCTTGTATTAAAGTCAATTCTACGTCGTTTTAACTCATTTTTCTGATCCAATACAGTTCCTAAATCCTCCTAAATTTTCTCCAATGGTTCCTCCATGATTCTAGGGTGAGAACCTAAGATGAAAACATGAAACCACGGCTAGAAATCCTGTGGTGCTTGCTAGATCGTAGTTCTTCGTCTTGTGGCTATTTTGGAGGGTTCTTCAAAGGTAAGTAACCTCAGATTTCGTGTTGTTCTTATTGATTAAGGTAATAATCAGTCCCTACTTTATATATATTAGATTTTTAAGGCGAACTACAAATGTTTACACACCAACTTGAACACCAAAGGTTGATACAAGAAGAGAATACAACACATGTAGTGCTGTGGTGTTATTGAGGATAGTTGTGGGCTGTTCTTGGCTGGAATTTCATGTTGTTTCTACTGTTTAAGGTGAGTATAAAATCTTACTATATGTACTTGACGTTGTTTGTGTGTTGGTTGCATTATTTGAGCAAAATACTACAAGAGAAGTCTTGAAATAGTTTGAGATGTTATGGGTTTTAATAGACTGTTTTGGATAGGTTATTTCCATGAACTATAAATGTCTGGAAAATGGGAAAAATAACTTGATTATGATATGGTTTCTGTTTTTATACATGTCTATATGTTTATCAAGTAAATTGATGAAAGAAGTATACGAAACTTGAGATTGGAAGTGAAGATTAGCTGAAGTCACTTCTATGGTGTTGCCATTGAGGGCTATTGTGAGCTAAGTTGAGATAGGGTTTCGAGTTGTAGCTTCTATACAAGGTATGTATAATATCTTTTTGATTGTGCCTAAGGTTAATCTTGTGTTGGTTGTGTTGTTTGAGTGAAAAATCATAAGATAGCACTTGAAAAAACATGGGATATGGTTGTCTTTTTGGTTGGACTGTTTTGTAGCTAAATATATGGTCTGTGGTGGCTGGAAATTGTGAGAAATAATTTTATAATGTTGTGGATTCTATTGTTAAGCTTTTCTACGTGTTAATTAATTTTATTGAAGAAGAAAAGATGAAAAACAAGTGATTGGCGATAAACATTAAGGTGCTAGACGTATGGGCTGTTTTGGAAGGCATTTTATTGATGTTTTGAACTAGAAATAATATAGTACATATAAGTATGATGTTCTGAAGGTTGTAAACTAATTCATGGAATAAGAGTTGGATTCAATTTATATCTTGTTATGAGTAAAAACGAGCTTGCCGCTCAATATGATTGTTAAGATAATCGAAGAAACTCATATTGGATTGTATTGTTGTTGTTGCTATTGTTCATTATAGTTGTTGTTGTTGGGCTGTTGATGACCCTTAGTGGTCTTTGGGATGTATTAAAAATCGGGTAGTTGCTGCCCAATTTTCCTTAAGCCATACGACTAGCCAAATACGATGGTACGACATTATATGTTAACGACAATATCATTTCACTTGTTGTAGATGCAAGAAGTTGTCTTGTGCTTGATTGAGTAATAAGGAAGAGATCATATAGGTATGTTAAGGCTATCCCTTCTTTCCTTTTGGCATGATCCATATGATGCAACGAAACGTGTAAGCACAAAAAATTTATAAATGATTCTATTCTTAGAAGTACTAGGGGTGCCTATGTTCTTGATTCCCAATGTGTCTTATTATTCTATCGTCTGTTCATGGGTCTCAGAAAATACGTAAGTTGATAAAATTTATTTCATGATATTAATCGAAGGCATATTGATCTCATGGCATTCTGAGAGATCTTGTTGACTTATTTCATTATGCATTGCATTTATTTATACATGTATATTAACCCATGATCAGATGGTGTTATATACGCATATAGTATATGTATATAGGGCATGGGGAAAGGTTATGGCGTTATATACGTACCACCACCTGATCAGCTGGTCTTCGTTGATGATTTCGCACACAGAGGCCGAGATGATATGATGGGATGCCCTCAGAGGATTAATGATGTTATGTACGCATATACCTATGCATGATGTAACATTTATACGTATATGCATGATATTATAAATGTTTCATGATTCACAGAGCTATTCAGACTTACAGGTTAAGTTCTTTACTCCATGTTTCTTTCATGTCTTTTATATACTGCTTTCATGCCTTACATACTCAATACTTTATTTGTACTGATGTCCCTTTTGCCTGGGGACACTGCGCTTCATGCTCGCAGGTCCCGATATACAGGTTGAGAATCCTCCTAAAAGGCTATCAGTTCAGGGGAAGGTATTGGTGCACTCCACTTGCTCCGGAGTTGCCTATCTGGTCAGTATGATTTGGGCATGTATTGATTGGTATGGCGGGGCCATATCTCGAACTTTATGACATTTATATACTCGTAGAGGCTTATAGACAGATGTCATGTATATGTATACTTGTATGGCCTTGTCGGCCTATGTTTTGAGTATACAAATTATCATGTTAGCCTTATAGGCCCGTATGTCGCATGCAAAAGCTTCTATATCATGTTGGGTCATCCCATGTCGAGTATTCTTTTATGTTTAGTTCTAGTTATCTCATGACGACATTTTCGATTCATTTACCCATGATAGTATGGTAAGAATGATACGTTACATTGGTACTCGGTTGAGTTAGGCCCCAAGTGCCTGTCGTAGCCCTACGGTTTGGGTCGTGACAAAAGTGGTATCAGAGCAGTTCTGTCCTAGGGAGTCTACAAGCCGTGTCTAGTAGAGTCTTGTTTATGGGTGTGTTGTGCACCATACTTATAAGCAGGAGGCTACATGGCATTTAGGACTGTCACTATTTCTTCTTACTCTAGATCGTGTGGTAAAGCTCATTTTTAAGAATTCAAACTCCTAAATTATATTTTTTTCGTAATACAACGATACCTACATCCAAAAGGATAGTTGGTAAGAGATTGAATATGGCTGTGGAAGAGTTGAGTCAGAGGAACTCAATTTTGCATCATGCTTATGATGAGTAAATATGAGGTCTTCAGTAGATCATGTGTGTACTAAGATGTGTAAGCTTCTTGATAAGGATCCCTAAGGCAAGAATATCTATCCACCCATATTGTCAAAAGAAATAAAAGAATCAGAAGGTAGATACAAGTTTTGGCAAGTAAAAGAAGCAAGATGAAGAAGGGCACGAGGTACCTAGTTAATGATGATTATCAGTATTTGCAATTCAGATAGAGAAATACAATCATTATTAGTTACTTTCAACAGTAATAGAGTTATATACAATTGGCCACACTCATCTTAATTATGCCCTATGGGAGCCAGCAGATATAGTTTTAGAGAACGATAGGATTTCAGGAGCCAGCTGGGGTTAGAGTAACCCAAAAATGGTGGATGGATTGTTATCATTAGCTAATATTTCCGAAGAAAGTGAAAATGTGGTAATAGATCTCCTACTGGGATACCCAGATGGTGAACTCTAGAATAGTACAGTCAGATATGAATACTAGAATATTTAAAAAATTTAGAAGATAGGCAGTGGAATCCTAGAAGGTATAAATATTTACCTAAGTATGACTCCAGCCCAGACTAAAAAAAAGGAGAATGTTAGGCATTCCGAAAAGCCAGTGAGATGAAGCAAGGGGAGCTAAAAGTGAAATAATGTTTTGTTGAAATTTTCAGAACAAAGTGACTGACAAAAATATTATCCGGAGAATAAGAAGAGAGTAAATGAAGCATCTTGCGTAAGTTGTGATATATGGGTGATAACAGTAAATCAAAATATGACACGATGATAGAGTCTATAGTCAAGTGAAGGAAAAGACAAGAGGAGACATGCCTTGAAACAGTAGAAGAGTATAAACCATAAAGTCATATCCTTCTTTCGAGAAATAAGTTGGTGACTCCAACATGATTACCAAAAGGAAACGTTTGACCCCGGAGTAACAGAAATTAATATGACCTAGTGAATAAGATAAAATGAATATGAATTAGGGACTGAATGATTTGACAATAGCCGACATCATGAGAATTTTAGAAATCACGTTCCGCCGATAATAGAATGAACAACAGAAGAATAACCTATAAAGGTCATTCAGGAAGACGCTTCCCTAAAGCGAGCACTGTGAGCAAAGTTAAGCTTAAGGGACTAAGTGTGCCAGTTACACTAGGTGTCACTCTCGTGCGTAAGAACTTTAGTTATCCTTGGTATAGAAGTGTTACCGCAATGCGAGTAAGATGTCAGTAAAGATGTGAAAAGACGCCAAAGATGAAGAGGTAACTATGGAGTAGTAAAGAAAGAATGCGGTAAAAAGGTGAAAGGAATGAGATTGCATTTATTCAGATCCTACAGATATGATACGACTCTAGAACATTATGCAAGCATGACGTCGAGGAGAGGCAATAAAGGTTCCGCACCAGATGATACTGGTAAATAAGTGGGAATGAACACTCGATACACAAGGAGCCAGTACGAGAGGTAAGTTAAGACAAAGGACATAACCTAAGAGGGGTTATGCAGAATATAGATATGAGAATGGACCAATGAGTAGTCTGTAATAGATTCAGGAAGAGTCTAGTTATGGCTAGACCAGAGGATACAATTAAAATAAATAGATCGTGCAAGATAAATAGAGTGAACCCCAACATAGGGAATCCCGCCTCGTAGATACGAGATCGCAATTGTTGAAATAATTTCAGATAGGAGTTGGGGTAGTTAAAGGTACTGTATAAGTGTTCCAGAAATAAAAGAGAGTGCCACTGGGAAGACATTCAAAATTTTAGTTCAGAAGCAACCTACAAGCACAAGGGCGCGGAGGTATGTAACTAAGGATAATTATAGGTGAGTAAGAACATCAAATATTCCTTCGGGTATGCGATGTAATAAGCTCGTAGCTTTATAGGAGTCAGAGGGTCTCCACTATGTACTACCCTGAAAGACTAGCTATGGAAATAAGGAAGAAGGCTTCAACCTAAGCATAGTGACATAAAAAAGAAATGGTCTTGTAACAAAAGTCTCACTACAATATTGTATACACTCCATAAGAAAGTGGCACCATCGTGGCTAATGAGTAGGAAGTAAAAATCAAAGGTGATATTTGAGATCATATGAGTTACAGGAAATTCCAGTATTCGTGGGCAACACGATAAGCCAAGTATTCATGCAACAAGTGGCAGAACGGCCAGGCAAAAGTAATTGCTTACATTTAAAGACAACTGAGAAGACACAAAAGTAAATCTATGGTGCTAGCAATATAAGGGAAGATTACGAGTAGTATAAATAGATATGTGTAGGTCGCAATCTAAAGTATGATAGAGCGACAAAGTTTTAGGTAGATCAGAGTAAGGTTATGAAAATATGAGTGAGAAGGTGACGAGAACAGGTAAGGCCTCGAGATTAAGCCTATCAAAACAAGATAGCTGATGGTTTCTATAAGTTATAGAAAGCTTAGTATAGTCTAAAGGAACTCAGAGTAGTCTAAGAATATAAGCAATTAGAAGAGATGAAATGCTGCCTTGGTAGTAGAATAAGGGTGTAATGGTGATAGATAAGAGGATGACATTTAGGATTTTGAATGAGTAATGATTTTAAGAAAAGAGATTTCATGAATTTCATAGGATTAGAATACCCATATAAGATGAATCACGCCAGGATGCTATGAAATACGGTTATTGAAGTATAGTATCACCCCTAGATGGATCAGAAAAATCACTTCAGATGTTCCCCGATGAGACGTGAGCCCTAGTGACAATGTATTACGTAAGAGGTCTCAAGTTATCAGTGGTAGATATAGATCAACATCAAGGTGAATCAACAATAGATGGATAAAAATTCCAAAGTATAAGAGGAGGTTATGATGTCATTCTTTAGATGAGCAGTAATAAGAAAACATTAAAGGACTTAGATTTATACATATGGGATAAGCAATGAGAGAGTAACCTGGAGTTGGGTAGCCGACCTTGGTAATAATAAACTGAAGTAAGTGTTATAGTTCGGTATGACCTACCTAGATGTACTAAAGCCACAATGATAGATAACCAAGGCTAGGAAACAAAATATAGCAATAGTGGTACATTCAACAAAGTACCAAGAGAAGAACTTCAGTATACCTATAGATGCCCAGAGGGACAGCTTGTCATAGTCCAGTATATGTTCACAAAGTGAGGCCTAGAGATTGGCTAAAAGATGGAGGAAAATGAGAGAAGAGTCGCATAGGCACACATATAAGGACAAAGTCGTACGGACTGCATGATAGAAGGTAGCAATAGTTACGAGATTGGAAGCATTCTGACCACGAGTCGTGGTGTAAGAAAGACGCCTAAAGGGGGGAATGCACTGACCTTTGAATTTATTCATAGAACAGTTGCCTAGATAGCAAAGGACAATTTTAAAGTATTCATAAGAGCCATAGGTTATGAGAATGATAAGCGCATCAGTCAACATTCAAGGACGAATATCCCAAGGGGGGGATGATGTTACACCCCATATTTTTGTACGTGAAAGTACGTCATAGGTCAATTGATGTAAGCTTGAAAATGAGATCCTCTTTGAAAGTATATAAAGTAATTTAATGATGCTACGTCCCATTTTCGCAAGCCTTTAAGGGTTATCATTCGGGGACAAATGTTTCTAAGGGGACATGTTGTTACACCCCGTAATTCAGACATCACTGTCATTATAAGATTATCTAATGTAAGATCAAAAAGGACCAAATCCTTCTACAAGGATAAGAAAGATTTACCGAAGTCTTATGTAAGTTACGATGAATATGAGACTTGTCACACCTCCCTTTTCCCGAGGGAATAGGGAGTTTTTCCAATTAAAGTGACATTAATAGAAATGGGATTATTATTGATTTTAGAGTCTCCACTTGGGATAATTTATGGTGTCCCAAGTCACCGGTTTATTTTAAATCCCAAATCGAGGAAATTTGACTCTTATTTATGGTCTGCGATCACAGAAGATCGGGTAAGGAATTCTGTTAACCCGGGAGAAGGTATGAGGCACTTTCGAATTCCGTAGTTTTAACACGGTCACTCAACTATTAATAATTGGCCTAATTATCTGATTTATTACGCGTTTTAAACCTATTGTGCATTTTTAAACTTTTTAACCGCTTTTAGTATTTATGGAATTTTTGAAGAAATCGCGATGTCGCGCACTCATTTATTTTTGCACACATTGCGAATCGCGCCACGTGAAACGTACCCACGATTTACAACATGTTAATTTTATTATTATTCGAAGTTATGGTCGGGTCACATGAAATGCACACCCGAGTTTGGATTTATGTATCATGACCATGCCACGAGAACCGTACCCATAGTCATGATGATTTGTTATTAATCGCGCCTAAAGCAAATCAGCGCATTTGAATTATTTTTCTAATCTTTGAGATTATTGTGAGGCCATGAATTCTGAAAATTGTTGTGGATAAGAAACAGACGATGAGAATGACCAGCGAAATAAAACTCAACTAAAAAATAACATCGGCCTTTTAGAACTCAAATTACCAAATATAGACAAGGAAATTGCCAAAGTCCCAACTGAACTCTTTTCCTTAATCACCTTGTGTCCCTCTTTATTAAAACTCCCAATTTGACTCATCATTAATCTAATAAGCACGTTTTTTTATTAAGAAATCAGACAACAATAAGTATTTAATATACTCTAATGCAAAACAGAAACATCACAAGCACATCATTGTATAAATTAAAAGTCAAGTAGAACTTCATTCGATATCAAAATACACCAAGAAGAATCACTAAAAATTAATTAATAACAAGGTGTAGCAATGGACCTCGATCCGATAAACTCTGGGCGGAACTCGAAGACCTCGAACGGGCTCAACTCGAACTCGACTGAAATTTTGGTACTAATTTTGGGTGAAGTTTTTGTTCCGTTTTTCCATATCTCTTTTCCTTTTGCAAAGAAAATCCCCCAGATCTGTTTTCTATTCAACTGTTTGTTCCCCCTCTTTGTTCTCTACCATTTTTTCGTCCCCCTTTCTGCTATATTCTCTATCTAACTCTGTTTCCCCCTTTCGTCTATTGCTTATCCCTTTTGATTTCTTGTGTTAGCAGGGAACTCAATTTGATTTGTTTCATATGGATTCCTTTAATTCCTTTGTTTTCCATTGATCACTGAAGCAACATAAATTATTAAATTTTAGAGAGGAGTAGGCGGCTGAAGCTTTTGGGTTTTGGGGGGTGAGGTATGTCATTCTCCTTAGGAATTTAGGAATTAGGTCCTTCTTTTGGAAAGATTAGTTAGGTTTTATTTGGGGTGGGGAATCAATATTGGCCCTTGGATGAAAGTGGATTAATGGCTATGATTAAGGGAAGGGTTTGATGGGTGAGAAAAGGGTTTGGGCTAAAAGAGATTGGGAAGTATGAACATTTGTTTTGTTGGGCCACTAAAATCCGAAAATGAGCTCTCAATTGGCCCAAATTCAATTCTTTCTCATTGAATAAAAATAAAAATACTACCAAAATATACTAATTAATAAGATAAGAAATATTATAAAACTATTTTTGTATTTTTAAACTTATATTTTTGAAATTAAAATTAAAAGTTGACTAAAATCCTATTAAAAATAAAAATAAGTAAATATTTTTAAAATACTACTTTTAAATATTGTGCGGGTCAAAAATTACGTTCTTACAGCTGCCCCTCTTTTGCTTGGAAACACGAAGAGTTTTTGGAGCAAAAACAATAAGCAACGTAATTGATTTATGACCCGACGCTTATTCAAAACAAAACACAAATGGACAAAAGATTGTGATCGAGCCCTAGTATCTAAGCTGCCTACATATCCTTGGCTATAAAGGAATCAGGCCACATGTAGTTCAAAAGTGAATGAAGTGATGGAGTGTGTGAAGAGGATGAGAGAGTCGAGTGAGGTTCCGTCGAGGTTCCGGTCTGCGGTCCCTGCCATTATGTCATGAATTGAAAGCAAAAATTACAGCAAAAAATAAAAGAAAAATACAAGATCCTATCTACTTCTTGTCTTGAATCTTCCTTGAATCTCCACTTGATCCTTCAACATGAAACTGAAAATTCACCCCATTCTTCAGGTGGGCATTCTGCTGACTTGAATTTGAAGAAAACTGGAAATTGACCCTATTCTTCAGGCGGGCACCTTGCTGCTTGTACTTGAAATAAACTTGAACTTGCAGTAGACTTGATCTTGCAAACCTTGTTCTTCAGGCGGCTCATGCTACTTCTGATTTGAATTGAAAAACCGGAGGTTAACCCTATTCTTCAGGAGGGATCCTGCTACCTCTGACATGAACTTTAAAATTGAAAGTTGACCCTGTTCTTCAGGAGGGCTCCTGATGCCTCTCTGACTTGAACTTGTAAATTGAAAATTGTCCCTGTTCTTCAGATAGGCTCCTGATGCTTCTCTAACTTGAACTTGAAACTTGAAAGTTGACCATATTCTTCAGGCGGGCTCCTGATACTTTTAACTTGAAAATTTAAAGTTGACCCTGTTCTTCAGGCGGGATCTTGTTGCTTCTCTAACTTGGACTTGAAATTTGAAAGTTGATCTTGTTCTTCAGGCGGGCTCCTGATACTTTTAACTTGAAAATTTAAAGTTGACCCTGTTCTTCAGGCGGGATCTTGTTGCTTCTCTAACTTGGACTTGAAATTTGAAAGTTGATCTTGTTCTTCAGGCGGGCTCCTGATACTTTTAACTTGAAAATTTAAAGTTGACCCTGTTCTTCAGGCGGGATCTTGTTGCTTCTCTAACTTGGACTTGAAATTTGAAAGTTGATCTTGTTCTTCAGGCGGGCTCCTGATACTTTTAACTTGAAAATTTAAAGTTGACCCTGTTCTTCAGGCGGGATCTTGTTGCTTCTCTAACTTGGACTTGAAATTTGAAAGTTGATCTTGTTCTTCAGGCGGGCTCCTGATGCCTCTCTAACTTGAACTTGAAAATTGAAAGTTAACTCTGTTCTTCAGGCGGGCTCCTGATGCCTCTCTAATTTGAACTTTAAAATTGAAAGTTGACCCTGTTCTTCATGTGGGCTCCCGATGCCTCTTAAACTTGAAAATTGAAAATTGACCCTGTTCTTAAGGCGGGCTCCTGATGCCTCTCTAACTTGAACGTGAAAATTAAAAGTTGACCCTGTTCTTCAGGTGGGCTCCTGATGCCTCTCTAACTTGAACTTGAAAAATAAAAGTTGACTTTGTTCTTCAGGCGGGCTCCTGATGCTTCTCTGATTTGAACTTAAAATCGATTTCTGAAATATTGACCCTCGTTCTCCAG
Source organism: Nicotiana otophora (assembly GCA_000715115.1). Classification (NCBI taxonomy): domain Eukaryota; kingdom Viridiplantae; phylum Streptophyta; class Magnoliopsida; order Solanales; family Solanaceae; genus Nicotiana; species Nicotiana otophora. Next base: position 264,830 of record AWOL01S0024805.1, on the reverse strand, counting down.
GTGGGTGCCTGCAATTAAAGCAAACAAAACAAACAAAATTTGTGAGTTGTTAGCAAAGCTGTAAAATCACCTATGCTATCGATGAATGATGCAATGATGGGACTAAAACTAGAGACTCGACTAGGATATGTGTCTCCTATGAGTAAAACCAAGAAAATTTTGACTAACAAATGTGTCTCCTAAAAATAAAACCTGAATGCCCTAAACTAGGAAGTGCATCTCCTAGGGGTGACACTTGATCGACCCAAACTAGGAAGTGCGTCTCCTAATAGTGAAACTTGAATGATCCAAATTAGGAAGTGCATCTCCTAAGGATGAAACTTGAATTAGGAAGTACATCTCCTAGAAACTGAATAACTCAAAACTAGGAAGTGTGTCTCCTAGATGTGAGATTGAGCCTGAGAAAAACTATAAACTGAGCTTGACTAGAATAAAAACTGACCCTATTTTCTAGACGGGACTCTTGAACTTAATGAAAACTAAAGATTAACAGCTTAAGGAAATTAAAAACTGACCCTATTCTCCAGGCGGGACCCCTGAACTAAAGAAATGCTAAAGATTAACAACTTAAGGAAACTAAAAACTGACCCTATTCTCCAGTGGGATCCTGAACTTAAAGAAAGCTAAAGACTCTTTCGACTAGGGAGACTGCCTAGGAGGTACGGTTCTTTTCAACTATGGAAGATGTCTAGAAGGTAAAAACCTTCTCAAACAGCCTTTGTGCTGACAAAATCTGGGCACGACACTCGAAAGTTTCAAGCTTCCAAGCTTTGATTTGGACATAATCTTCATCCCTATTTTAAACAAAGAAAACTTGTGAGTTTAAAATATGGTGGTTGGTTTGTGGCCTTGATCTTGAGGGCGATTGCTCCTACACTTGGCATGATAACTTTGATTTCAACTTGGAAGACCTTGATTGTTATTGGCTAATCACTTTATCTGCCAACCCTTGCCACAGAAAACATCGTTGATCCGTTCAGAACCAATGCCTTCTGTCTCTTGTATTGTGCTCATGAATTGATATTTACCGAACCTTTACATTTCACATAAATCCTGAAGCACGTCAATTGTCTCCAACTCAGTGCGTATACTACTCTTTCCTGACTTATGCCACTTTGATGTGCTAGCCAAACTCCGCTTTGTGCAATTGGAAAGCTGGTAGAAACTTTTGAAGTCATTTCTCACTTGTTCTGACAAAACAGACTCAAAAGGACTTAACAAAGCAAGAAAAACAGAGAAAGGGGATAATGGAAAAAGATGACATCTAACAAGAAAATTACCAAGTAGAAGCTTATCAAATGTGGATACCAACTCTAATAACCATGACATGCATTTTGGATTAAGTGGCATGATCTGTCACGCAAGTCTGATCTTCAACTCTTGTTGTACCTCTAAGCCGTGAAACTGGGCTTCAATGCTCCAATTATCTTGTTTGATTCACGATCCTTATTCGACTTGTAGTGCCCGAAGAGTTTTCACCATCAAGCCTCTCTCATTTTGCTCTTTCTCTCAACTCACCATCACCTTATGTTGCCCATGAGGGTTTTCACCAATAAGACTCTCTCATCTTGTTCTTTTCTTCTTATCTTCTCCGATTCTGCATATGGCAAGGCATTGACCATAGTACAAACATCATATGCTCCTGGCATGTCTATCTCGGCACTCTCACAGATTATCTGGGAGGTCTTTTTTGGACTGTAACATGGATTTTGGACGGGGTTAAAAAGAAAGGATATTATGAAGGCTCAAAATAATTAAAACGACAGGGTTAATTTATTTATAACTTTTGGAATCCATTTTAAAACTTTGCCCTAATTTCTAAAACAAGATAATTTGATTTTTTTTAAAAATGGAATTTCTAAGAAAACTGCCCACTCTTGACTTCGTGGGATTATGAAATATTTTATTTGGTACGACCGAACCGCAAGGCTGCCTACGTATCTGGTGGTGACAAGAATCAGGTCGAACGTAGTTCAAAATAATACTTTTTGTTGTTGCTATTTTTCTTTTTCCTTTTTTTTCTTTCTTTTTCCTCTTTTCTTTTTTTTTCTTTATCCTTTTTTTTTAATTTTTCTTTTGGAATGAACTTTCTAAAACAAACCTATGGGGACATGGACTTTTTCTCTCTCTTTTTATTTTTACTACTCTAACTTGATTCCAAAAAAAGAGAGGTCAAAGAAATTAGCATAGGCTCAAAAGGGTACCGAAGAGTATAAAGTATTTGGGTAGTTGAAAGAGGGACCCCCAATCTCTAAAAATATCAAGTACAACACATGTAACTTGAGAAGGAAAAATGAAGATCATGCACAACATTTCTTTTGCAGCATCGACACTGATATCACAGATATGCCCTCCATCTTTGTTTTAGTGCCTTGTCAAGTCCAAAACTCTCGTTGGGTGATTTTTTCTTCGCAATGGACACCCTCCGTCAGTTTGAGACAAACTCCCTTGGCTTTATCTTGTAACTTGAGGTGCACATGAACTCAAAGTTGCTTGTTTCAACTGCCTGGGACGCACTCTCTTGTAACAAATTCTTGTCGTCCTATTAACTTCCCAAACTATCTTCCCCAGTTTCACACAATTCGGGCTTTAAATGATCTTAAAATGTCCAAATCTTTTCTTATTTCCCTCAAATGTCCCTGTCATCTTCAAACCTTATTTTATTGTTTCATGAGTAGACTAACTTTTAAGACCAGGCTGAGAATTACGTATGCATGTCATGTCACTAGAGTCAGCATGGAAAGACTTATAAAAAGAAAAAAAAGAACTAAACAAAATGGACAAGAAATAACAGAAAACGGAGATTACATTAAACTGATGGTTAAAAAGAGTGAACAACAAGAACAAGCAAAATAAACTTGGGTTACAACCCCGGAACAATCCTAGATAACACTAGACGAGTTACTATGACTAAACGAACTAGGCAAAACAAAAGGATAGAAGGGTTTGAGTCACAAGACAATATACGGATTACAACCCTGAAATAACCCGAACAAACAGAAATGACAATAAAATAAACCACCAAGATTCCTCCCTGGCTAGCCAAGAAAGGAACGTCTTTCCAATTACCAAGATCGAAATCTTAGCCACTGAGTTCCACATCAATATTACCAAGACCATTACCAATTTCAATCATATTAACCTCATCGAATAGCTTTTGGGTCCCTTTTACCGACTCGTTCTTAAGATTAACTTCTGGAACCGAGACTGATAGTGCTGAAAACTTCGCGGCAAGTGGACCTCCAAGGAGCTCAGAAGAGTTCTCATATTCCTTTTCAACACAAATCATACCCACTACATGTGTTTCATTATGAACACACAAAGGACTTTGGCTAATATCCGCTGCGTCTGGATTTTACATGGTAATGTCACCTACATCAATAAGCTTCTGGACTGCTCTTTTCAGATGCCAACACTTTTCTACGTTGTGCTCGGGGCATCAGAGCAGTATGCGCACCTTTGAGAATAATCAAAATTCTTTGGAAGAGGGTTTGGCATTTTTATCTGAATCGACTTCAACATATCCAATTGCCTCAACTTTTGGAACAAACTAGCATATGATTCTCCAATAGGAGTGAAAGACTTTTCCTTTTGTTGCTGCCTTTTCAGTTTGTACTCAAGCTTCGGTTGGAACCTCTTACAGGTAGGTGGTTGATATGCTTGTAGAGGTAGGTAAGATATTTGTGGAGGTAGTGTAGGCCATTGCTGGTCTGGTGGATGTGGAACATATGGTGGTGCATTGTGGATAGAGTACTGGGAGGGTGAGGTATGACTTTGGGGATTTTGTGGAGAGAAGTAGCATTGGGGAGGATTATCTGGAATACAAAGATGTTCATGGGGTCGGTATTGAGGCTGAAAGCATTGAGCAGGAACGCCCGCTGGGACTTGTCATTGGTGGGGCTCAACAACATCTTTTCTATTTCTCTTTATTCCCTCCAAACTTACTGAGATGTTCTGAATATCCTCTGTAGTATCTTTCAATACATAATAGCTCATGATTTTTCCTGACTTGATCCCTTCTTCTACCATCTCCCCTATTTTTATCAGATCATTGAAAGGCTTACCTAAAGCCGGGATCAAATGACTGAAGTAGGTGGGTCCCTGAGCTTATAGGAAAAGCTTAACCATTTCTTCTTCATCAATCGGAGGACTGACCCGAGCAGCTTGTTCCCTCCATCTGAGCCCAAACTCCCTAAAATGTTCCTCGAATTTCTTTTCCATCTTAGATAGGGAGGACAGGTTTGGGATAATATCTATATTCTACTCAAAGTGTCGAACAAAATCTTGAGCCATGTCATCCCAGGCATACCACTTACTCACATCTTGACGAGTATACCATTCCAAGGCTGCCCCACTCAAACTCTCACTGAAATATGCCATTAACAACTCATCTTTCCCGCCAACACTTCTCATTTCACTGCAATAACCCCTCAGGTGGGCCACTGGATCTCCACGCCCATCATACAAGTTAAACTTTGGCATTTTAAACCTCGCGGGCAGATGAACATCAGGGAACTTACACAAGTTATTGTAAGACATGTTAGTCTAATTTCCCATCCGTTGCATGTTCTTTAAGGAATGTTCTATGCCTTTCATCTTTCTGGATATCTCATCTCGCCCCTCTTTTCCTGCGGACTTTTCATTTTCAACATAAGGCTCGTTCTGAGGGTTACGATTATACGAGTCCGGGACCTGGTGGACCACCTCTGGGGGTAGTATTAGGCATCATGAGGTTTGAACTGGTGTTCACTGTTGGACCTGAGGAGAGGTTGTTGAGAATTTGTGATGGTGGGAATAGTGGGCATGACAAGAGGTCTATTTTTTGGAAATGTAGTTGGAGGACGAACAATGGAGCTACTAGAGAGGTTAGGAAAGCTATGATAAGTGGGAAAATCTGGAGAATATAGTGGATCATCTAACAATATGGTCGGGGCTTGGGTGAGGGTAGCATCTAGGAAGCTAGGTGGTGGCGGGGGTAGTGCCTTCCCAATCACCCAAGCCTGATACATGTCTGTCATGTGTTGTCTTAACATCCTTACTTCTTCAACCAACCCAGTGTCTCGTTCAGACAATTGCTTTTGGGCACCAGTATCAACCAACTCAATTTCGTTGTCGTCTGCCATTGCCTTTCGACTTTATGTTGTAGGGAAGAGTTACTAATTTAAGAACCACACACCACCCACCCTTTTGCTATAATAAAGCAACATAGAGGAACAAAGTGAAGTCATCACGTTAGTGTTAGGGTATTTAACATAAGATAATCTCACATTATGTGCAATGCACCTAGTCACAGTTAACGGTTCTAAAATGACTTCGAGGGTACGAAAGTCATAGAGCATCATCCCAATTTGCTTGTTCTAGCCTCCCTATTTTATTTCCTCATTAATACTCCTTAGTTTGCTCATTTTCTTTCCTCTCTTTTTCTTTCTGATTATCACTCTTTTCTTTCCTCTCGTCCCACAATTTCATCTTCTTTTCTTTCTTTTCTTTTTTCTTTTAATTTTAAAAATGCTTTGATCGAACCCGATGTAGGTTGCCTACGTATCATGTGGGAACATGAATCATATTTTGCATAGTACAAGAAGATCGAGAATAAAGAAAATAAACTAACTCTTTTTTTAATTTTAAATTTCCGAAAGAAAGACTTATAAAGAAGAAAGAAAATATTTTTGGATTTCGATTTCTTTTTTAAAGAATTTTGGAAAATAAAAACTTCTAAAGAAGAAAGAAAATATATACATATATTTGTTTTTTAAAAGTCAACTACTTATTTTTTGTTTTTTTGGAATTTCGCAAGAAAAACTTCTAAAGAAGAAAGGAAATATTTTTAGATTTTTAGAATTTTATTTTGAATTTATGAAAGAAATACTTCTAAAGAAAAAAAAAGAAAATATTTTTGAATCTTGAATTTTCTTTTCAATTTTCGAAAAAACAACTTCTGAAAAGGAATGAAAATATTTTTGGATTTTATTTTTTTAAAAAATAATTGGGGTCTCAAAGAAATACTTTTCTAAAGAAGGAAGTAAAGGAAAATATTTTTGAATTTTTAAAAATTGTGGGCCGGAACCAATGAGGTTTGCCTACGTATCTCACATCCGGTGAGAATCAGACCCGTGTAGTTCGGTCAATTTTGACGGAACAGAGGAAATAATGACTTTTGAAATCATTGGCTTATTTTCTCTCTCTTTTTTTTTTCAAAATTTCGGCAGAGTTTCGAAATGTTTCAAATACCTACTTCACACTTATTTGTTTCTTGATTTTCTTTCCCTAATCTAGAAGCCGGTCAACATACAAGCCGAAATAAATAAATGCGTAAGTAGCACGTAAGATGCATCAGGATGGTCTTTTAATTTGGGTACACATGTCCTAGACGGACCAAACCCCTGGTTGATTCCCCAAAGTCAAATGCACGTGATGCAAACAAACGTAGCTACTAGGGATCCGGCATGAGGTTTTATCATTCTAAGTTTAAATCTTTGGTGTATTGTTCTAGACCTGGCTTACCCGAGCGAACAACTCGAGCTGAGGGAGGCAGCATACTGAAAATACAGAAGCTTCGCCGGCTTTGCAACTTGTCCGATCCTCGCTCGAAAATTAGGGATATGACTCTAACATAAAAGAAGCCACGCGAAGCACACGCTTCCCAAAAGATTTAGAAGACTCAGAGAGAAGAGGGGTGTCGTAACAGTTTATATACAATTCACAGAATATCAAAGCGGTAAATAAGCAGCAATTAGCATATTAGGCCCATACATGTAATATCAGACAATCAACAAAAGCCAAGTATAACAGTCATCTAAGCTCGAATTCTGAACCCTGAACCAGATATTCTGGGTTCTTGTTCCCAGCAGAGTCGCCAGAGCTGTCACACCTCCTTTTTCCCGAGGGGATAAAGAGTTTTTCCAATTAAAGTGACATTAATCGAAATGGGATTATTTATTGATTTCAGAGTCGCCACTTGGTATAAGTTATGTTGTCCCAAGTCACCGGTTTATTTTAAATCCCAAATCGAGGAAATTTGACTCTTATTTATGGTCTGTGATCACAGAAGACCGGGTAAGGAATTCTGTTAACCCGGAAAAAGGTGTGAGGCACTCCCGAGTTCCGTGATTTTAGCACGGTCGCTCAACTATTAATAATTGGCCTAATTATCTAATTTATTATGCGTTTTAAATCTATTGTGCATTTTAAAACTTTTTTAACCGCTTTTAATATTTATGGAATTTTTGAAGAAATTGCGATGTCGCGCACTCGTTTATTTTTGTACACATTGCGAATCGCGCCACGTAAAATGCACCCGCGATTTATAACATGTTAATTTTATTATTATTCAAAGTGATGGTCGGGTCACATAAAATGCATACCCGAGTTTGGATTTATGTATCGTGACCATGCCACGGGAACCGTACCCATAGTCATGATGATTTGTTATTAATCACGCCAAAAGCAAATTAGCGCATTTGAATTATTTTTCTAATCTTTGAGATTATTCTGAGGCCATGAATTATGAAAATTGTTGTGGATAAGAAACATACGATGAGAATGACCAGCGAAATAAAACGCAACTAAAATATAACATCGGCCTTTTAGAACTCAAATTACCAAATATAGACAAGGAAATTGCCAAAGTCCCAAATGAACTCTTTTCCTTAATCACCTTGTGTCCCTCTTTATTAAAATTCCCAATTCGACTCGTCATTAATCTAATAAGTATGTTTGTTTGTTAAAAAATCAGACAACAATAAGTATTTAATATACTCTAATGCAAAACAGAAACATCACAAGCACATCATTGTATAAACTAAAAGTCAAGTAGAACTTCATTCGATATCAAAATACACCAAGAAGAATCACTAAAAATTAATTAAGAACAAGGTGTAGCAATGGACCTCGATCCGATGAACTCTTGGCGGAACTCGAAGACCTCGAACGGGCTCAACTCGAACTCGACTGAAATTTTGGTACTAATTTTGGGTGAAGTTTTTGTTCCGTTTTTCCATATCTCTTTTCCTTTTGCAAAGAAAATCCCCCAGCTCTGTTTTCTATTCAACTGTCGTTCCCCCTCTTTGTTCTCTACCGTTTCTTTCGTCCCCCTTTCTGCTATTTTCTCTATCTAACTCTGTTTCCCCCTCTCGTCTATTGCTTATCCCTTTTGATTTCTTGTGTTAGCAGGGAACTCAATTTGATTTGTTTCATATGGATTCCTTTAATTCCTTTGTTTTTCATTGATCACTGAAGCAACATAGATTATTAAATTTTAGAGAAGGAGTAGGCGGCTGAAGCTTTTGGGTTTTGGGGGTGAGGTATGCCGTTCTCCTTAGGAATTTAGGAATTAGGTCCTTATTTTGGGAAGATTAGTTAGGTTTTATTTGGGGTGGGGAATTAATATTGGCCTTTGGATAAAAGTGAATCAATGGCTATGACTAGGGGAAGGGTTTGATGGGTGAGAAAAGGTTTTGGGCTAAAAGAGATTGGGAGGTATGTGCCTTTGTCTTGTTGGGCCACTAAAATCCGAAAATGAGCTCTCAATTGGCCCAAATTAAATTCTTTCTTATTGAATAACAATAAAAATACTACCAGAATATATTAATTAATAAGAGAAGAAATATTATAAAACTATTTTTGTATTTTTAAACTTATGTTTTTGAAATTAAAATTAAAAGTTGACTGAAATCCTATTAAAAATAAAAATAAGTAAATATTTTTAAAATACTACTTTTAAATATTGTGCGGGTCAAAAATTACGTGCTTACAATAACTATATATGATGTTTGGATATGAAATATAAAGTTTGGGAAAATCGGATTTAAGTTGCGGAAAAATAATCCGACTAAGGAATTACCTTGTAATGAAGCTTTTTGAGCAATATATTTCGTAAGCTTTATGATGTCTTTTTGGGACATATTATATACCAAATTGAAGGTATTTGAGTTTAGTTTCTAACGTATTTGACCATTCATCGATATGATATCAGAGTAGAGATATATTCGTATTTTTGCGAGACTGCACAAGCATCACCCATGGGACCCGCAAAGTCGGGGAAAACTTCCAACTTGTATTAAAGTCAATTGTCCATCTTTTTAACTCATTTTTCTGGTCCAAAACAGTTCCTAAATTCTCTCTAATGGTTCCTCCATGATTCTAGGGTGAGAACCTAAGATGAAAACATGAAACAACTGCTAAAAATCCCATGGTGCTTGCTAGATTGTAGTTCTTCGTCTTGTGGCTGTTTTGGAGGGTTCTTCAAAGGTAAGTAACCTCAGATTTCGTGTTGTTTTTATTGATTAAGGTAATAATCAGTCTCTCCTTTATATATATTAGATTTTTAAGGCGAACTACAAGTGTTTACACACCAACTTGAACACCAAACATTGATTCAAGAAGAGAATACAATACCTATAGTATTGTGGTATTATTGAGGATAGTTGTGGGTTGTGCTTGGCTGAAATTTCGTATTGTTTCTACTGTTTAAGGTGAGTATAAAATCCTACTATATGTAATTGAAGTTGTTTGTGTGTTGGTTGCATTATTTGAGCAAAATACTACAAGAGGAGACTGGAAATAGTTTGAGATGTTATGGGTTTTATTGGATTGTTTTGGAAAGGTTATTTCCATGAACTATAAATGGCTGGAAAATGGGGAAAATAACTTTATTATGATATGGTTTCTATTGTTATGCATGTCTATATGTTTATCAAAAATATTGGTGAAAGAAGCATATGAAACTTGAGATTGGAAGTGAAGATTAGCTTAAGTCACTTCTATGGTGTTGTATTACCATTGAGGGCTATTCTGAGCTAAGTTGAGATAGAGTTTAGAGTTGTAGCTATTTTCCAAGGTATGTATAACATATTCTTGATTGTGCCTAAGGTTAATCTTTTGTTGGTTGTGTTGTTTGAGTGAAAAACCATAAGATAGCACTTGAAAGAGCATGGGATATGGTTGTCTTTTTGGTTGAACTATTTTGTGGCTAAATATATGGTTTGTGGTGGATGGAAATTATGAGAAATAATTTGATAATGTTGTGGCTTCTGTTGTTAAGCTTTTCTAGGTGTTAATTAAGTTGATTGAAGAAGAAAAGATGAAAAACAAGTGATTGATGATAAAAATTAAGGTGCTAGATATATGGGGCTATTTTGGAAGGCATTTTGTGGATGTTTTGAACTAGAAATAATATAGTACATATAAGTATGATGTTCTGAAGGTTGTAAACTAATTTATAGAATAAGAGTTGGATTTAATTTAGATCTCGTTATGAGTAAAAACGAGCTTGCCGCTCAATATGATTGTTAAGATAATCGGAGAAACTCATATTGAATTATATTATTGTTGTTGCTATTATTGGTTATAGTTGTTGTTGTTGTTGGGTTGTTGATGAACCTTAGTGGTCTTTGTGATGTATTATAAATAGGGGAGTTTCTTCCCGATTTTTCTTAAGCCATACGACTAGCCAAATACGATGGTACGACATTATATGTTAACGACAATATCATTTCACTTGTTGTAGATTCAAGAAGTTGTGTTGAGATTGGTTGAGTAATAATGAAGAGATCATACAGGTATGTTAAGTCTATCCCTTCTTTCCTTTTGGCATTATCCATATGATGCAACGAAACAAGCAAGCACGAAACTTTCACAAATGATTCTATTCTTAGAAGTACTTGGGGTGCCTATGTTCTTGATTACCCATGTATCCTATTATTCTATCGTCTGTTCATGGGTCTTAGAAAATACGTAAGTTGATAAAGTTTATTTTATGATATTAACCGAAGGCATATTGATCTCTTGACATTCCGATAGATCTTATTGACTTAATTCATTATGCATTGCATTCATTTATACATGTATATTGACCCATGACCAGATGGCGTTATATACGCGTATAGTATATATATAGGGTATGGGGAAAGGTTACATCGTTATATACGCACCACCACCTGATCAGCTGGTCTACGTTGATGATTTCGCCCACAGAGGCCGAGATGATATGATGGGATGCCTTCAGAGGCTTAAGGATGCTAAGTACGCACATACCTATGCATGATGTGACATTTATACGCATATGCATGACATTATAAATGTTTCATGATTCACAGAGCTATTCAGACTTACATGTCGAGTTCTTTACTCCATGTTTTTTTCATGTCTTTTATATACTGCTTTCATTCCTTACATACTCGGTACTTTATTTGTACTGACGTCCCTTTTACCTGGGGACGCTTCGTTTCATGCCCGTATGTCCCGATAGACAGGTTGAGAATCCTCCTAGAAGGCTATCAGCTCAGCAGAAGGTGTTGGTGCACTCCACTTGCTCTGAAGTTGCCTATCTGGTCAGTATGATTTGGGCATGTATTGATTGGTATGGCGGGGCCATATCTCGAACTTTATGACATTTATGCACTCATAGAGGCTTATAGACAGATGTCATGTATATGGACACTTGTATGGACTTGTCGGCCTATGTTTTGAGTATACAAATGATCATGTCAGCCTTATAGGTCCGTATGTCGCATGCATAAGCTTCTATATCATGTTGGGTCATCCCATATAGAGTATTCTCTTATGTTTAATTCTAGTTATCTCATGACGGCCTTTCCGGTTCATTTACCCATGATAGTATGATAAGAATAATACGTTACATTGGTACTCGGTTGAGTTAGGCACTGGGTGCCTATCACGGCCCTATGGTTTGGGTCGTGACACAATCATGTATATCACTATCTACGATGGAAGCCAAATACGTGGCTCTCGCATCAGCAACAGAAGAAGTTGTTTCGTTGAAAAAGTTCTTGGAACACTTGTTGAATATCGTAGAAAATGTTGAACCAATGTTAGTATATTGTGACAGTGAGGCTGCAATATCCTCTACCAAGGACTTAAGTTTCATTATAAAACCAAACATATAGATATCAAGTATAACTATGCGAGAGACATGGTTAGATGGAAGATAATGAATGTAAAGTATGTTTCTACAAAAGACATATAAGCAGATCCATTAGCCAAGCCCTTGTCAATAGATGCATTTGTTAGACACACTAGGTCTCAAGGTTTGAGCAGACTTTAAGATAATTCATTTTTTCTATGTTTACAAAACTGATGTTCTTTGATTATCAATAAAGTTGATTTACATACATACATATTTTTATTGTTGAATATTTTCTGCATTCTTAATTTATTTTATATTCGATATGTATGTCAAGCAGTGTTTTAAAAAGCATTTTTGGGGCGAGGCGCACCAAAAATACCCCGAGGCGATGGTATGGGGCGAACGTCTCAAGGGGCGTACGTCCGGGCATTTGGGGCATACGCCCGAGCGTTTGAGGTGCATTTTTGTAGTGAGGCATAAGCCCAAAGACTTTTTCAAATTAAAATAAAATTTGTTGAATAAGTCCTTCATATAATACCCAAATTCTCAAAAGTCAGCTTGGTAATTACTCAGAAGGTTTAAAAAGGAACTGAAATGTATTATATTTAAAAGTCAAGATCTTTTTTATTGATTGAAGCCCTAATTCATGGTCTTTCCCAATTCTTTATCTTGTCCGCTAGTCTGCTAATATCTCCTAAAAGCAACGAATATTCAATTATTTTTACAAATACAAAGAGAACTACATTCTCCTTCATAGCGGCAAGTTCAAAGTTCAAATTGCAGGTTGGCCATCCTTTTTGTTCCTCCACGTAGAAAACTTTATTCTTTTTGACTCAAGTTACTTGTGCTTCTAAGTAGCGTATGATAGATTGTTTTGACTGCTAGTTTTTTGTGGGGATGGAACACATCTATATATATATATATATATTACATATTTATAGTTTTCTTCAATTTGTATGTAATTTTACATGTTTATAAATATTTACTGTAATTATATTATTTTATAAAATATTAAAAATTAAATACATATGGGGCTTACGCCTCGCTGAGCCATATGTAAAATGCCTCGCCTTATGTCCACGCCTTTTAAAACACCGATGTCAAGTAGATAAGAGGTTGGCCTTCTCACACAGGCAACTGTCTCCTTATCTTAGTGATGACAGGAGATGAGACATGATTTTAAGCAAAATTATTAGAAGGATAATATGAGAGCTATTCGGTTAAAATCAGAATGTCGCTTAAACAATGACATAAGGTCATCAGGGTGAAAAACATTCACCTAGTCTACATTGTGATAAAGATGTGAGTTAAAAATAATATTATAGATCATGAAACTCAAATTTAGATACTTATGATGTCTAAATATCATTTGTACAACATTCTTTATGAAATAAAGACAAACGCTCCTTGGAAAAAAAGAAAAACTGTTGTAGTACATGTTTCATACCATGTATGCTATTGTCGGCCAATTGGGTTAGCATAAGTCCATTCTCAACTTATTGTTGTGTGAGACCAAGAGCTTTTATGGTGGCTCAAGATTTTGTACCCTCAAAGACTCCGGTCAGATACTTGAACTTAGTGTGATGTTAGTTATCTTAGTGTATTTCCAAAGGACCATGAACACAGATTCGGTCTAGCGAAACATATCTAGAAAAGCAATCAAACTAATATAAAGGGGATCGTGAAAAGAGGAAGATCATTGATGGAAAATCATTTGTTTGTGTTCACTAGCGCACCAGTTATAACTTGTGAGATATGATTGTGAATATAAGAAATGGCGATATGAGATTTTAAGATTATATCAAATATGATTCATATGATCTAGAGTACTGCATATTTTATGATCTACTTTTAAGTTTGCGCTTGACAAGATGCTATATACTCCTAACATATGTATAGCACTTAGCTCTCACAGTATGCTTGTCGCACGGTCTACTTTTCTGTATGAATGATTGAGGAGATGAGATGAGAATATGTTTCTCAGACTAGATGCGCACTCCCATTATGTATGAGTGGGAGATGTAAAAAATTTTGGGTCCACCCATAAGGAATGCTTTAAGGTCCAATAGGGTTAATAGTTAACTCTAATATTCTCTATATAAGTACACTTACAGTGTACAATAAAACAGACTCTCAATAGTATTTTCTACACTCTCTTCTCCTAAAATCAGACTAGGATTTAGACTGTGGAATTGGGGATTGATCCAACACACAGTGACAACCACCGCCGACCAGTAATTCCAGCCGCAGTTCATTTGTTCCTTCCATTTCTGCTACGTGAACAAGTATGTTCTAGTTTTATAATTTACGCGCTGTCTAATGTGTTTAGTTTATCGCGTTCCTTCATATTTGATCATCAACTTCACGAGGGAAATATAAGGAAGCAGCGTGTAGCATCTCTCGAGTCGATCAGTACATGCACCAGATGTTCATGTACGCTCAGATAGTACAAAAAACATAGGCATAACTTCAAGCAAGAACTTAATTGTTGTATACCTAAAGGAACAAGTAAAAGTTCCACGATGCTCTAACAACTAAAACTACACAGTCACATGATATTTGAGCACGCAAAGATCTTGAGTTTGAATCTCTACGTCACCCATTGATTGAGAATTTTCACGTGCTTGGTCACAATTACAAATAAACATGAAAGTTTGTGCGCACATCTATTCGTGCAAGGATCAAATTATACAATCATAGATATAGCCTCAAATAGATATTTGGAGAAGCAGAATCTGGCCTTAATAAATTAAAACAGTTGCAGCCTTCACATAAGTAAATTAAAATTTGTGGCAATCTTGACAACCTATAAATGTACAGGTAAAACACTCTCTTTAATTAGGCTTAATTAATACATGCTGAGAAAAGACCCTTCCAACTGCTTATGTGGAAGAGGTGTGTCTATAGAATTTGGCCTACAACTCAAAGCTCAAAGCCAATATGCAGGTTACACAGCATCATTATAAATTCGATGTGTCGCTTGTCATACTAATTATAACATATACAGATCGAATAATTTAGTCTTGAAAAGAGCTGTCAAACGTTGTTGCTAAATGAACCATCTGTGGCAGACTTTGGTTTGCAGGAGTGAAGCATGTAATTGCATGATTCCACAGCCTCCCCCACAGTTAGAAATATCCATTCCTGTCCTATTGTCTCTATGAAATTGGACTTGTTCAGCTTCTTCATTACCTCTGCCCCTGGATTTGCCAGCACAAGCTACAATCCCACAATAATATATGTTACAGTTTTGTTGCAAAGAATTTATTAGCACTTGATAACTTCCAATAGATTTTTTAACATGTACTGAGGATATTAATAAGAGGCAAACCTTGAGATCTCTTCTATCAAGATTCTTCTTGACCTCTTCTAGCATGCTAATTCCGCTAGTATCAATGTTGCCTACGGCTGCCCATCATATAAAGAATTTTAGCACTGAGTTTAAATTCTAAGTACTATATTAGCACTATCAGGTAAAATCAACACAACAATTGGTAACCTATAAAATAGAATGAGAACGTAATAAACACTGATAATGTAGACATTATTTATAGGTATATATAACTTAAATGTTTTTAGCACATGCATCCTTGTTTCTTTTTTACTTGGATAAGAAATTGTCAAATTTCAAGATCATAAACATATATAGGACAAGTTAACTGACCTCCCATATCAAGTATAACATATTGCAACGTCTCTCCTGAAGAATTTAACTTGTATTCCTCGTCGTCGATCCATCTTGAGATCCTATAAAAAGTGAAACAGAACTCAGAATTAGTGTTAACTTTGCATCTACATGTTCGAAGATGTGTAGTTACATATGTAGTACAGTTTCAAATTACCTCTCTCTTAAGTAGCTTGCATTGGCAAAGTAAATGGGTGCACCAAGGTCAAGTATGAGAACGCCCGGAACAGTGTCTGTGTTAGTGTATTGCTCAACATTTCTGTAGATCTTAGAATCGGGGATGTTACCAAGCACTAACGTTCTTGGTCTTGCTACAAATAGCAACACCCTTAGCAACGATAAAGCAACCTGCATTTGCATTAAAAGTTTACGCTATTAAATCTTGATTAATTTGAAACCACCTGCTTAGTTGACAAGTACTCGTTTCTTCCCCCTTCCTAGTTACTACTAGTCTATTAGTAATAACAGAACGGATTTTTCCGATGTATAATTTAAGTTGTTCTATCCAAACTAAATTTGCTTCAAATATTTGTTATTTTTTACGGAATCTACCATTTCTGCTCTAGTTAGTAGGGTATTAATTGTATCATGAAACATTTAATGGAGAGATAAATAGTATTTTATCCAAATACTCTTATAATTAAGGCTATTAAATTTCTTTCTTAAGAATTGTACAAAAACCTTAAAAGACAGTTAATATGGACTGACAAGGGTGGAGCTAGGTAGGAATAAGGGGATTCAAGTGAATTTCTTTTGTCAAAAAATTATAATGTGCAAATTTAAAAAAAAAAGAGTTTGTATGTAATATATAAATTGTTGAATCCCTTAATATCAGGAATGTAAGGGGTTCAAAAGTTGATTTTGGTCACAGTGTCAAATTCTGGGTATAATATTTAGTGTCTTTCTGAATCTTTTTGTATAAATCCTGACTCCCCACCTAGATCGAATGAAATATTAGTTAGAAATTAAGGGATACGTACAGCAATGACTAAGCCAATTTCGACACTGGCAAAGACGACGCCAAAGTAAGCACTAATGCAGACCAAGAAATCAAATTTGTCGACGTGCCAGAGGTGAATTGCAGCATTATAGTCGATGAGTCCGAACATTGCAGAAATTATAATGGATGATAAGACCACTAATGGAGTGTAATGGAACAATGGCGTTAGCACCAACAGTGTCACCATTACTGCCAGCGCCATGACTATGTTTGATACTGCTGTTTTGCATCCTGCGTTGAAGTTCACTGCTGATCGCGAAAATGGACCTGCACTTTCACTTTTCTGATTACCAGCTTGTTGATATATAAATGAGCTTAATTTTTGTATAATGGCAATGTAAAAGTATTTACTCAATAAAATCACTTAAAAAGACAATTGAAGATAAGTCTATATTAGTAACATGAAACAATTGGCAAGTAATACACCAAACAGCCAAAATACTACAACAACATACCCAGTGTAATTCCACCAAGTAGGGTCTGGGGAGAGTAGAATATACGCAGATCTTACCCCGACCTTTATGAAAGTTGAGAGGTTATTTCCAATAGATCAATCCAGGCACAAAGAAAATTTAAAAGAGGCAGACACACCAAATAGTAATAATAGGCAGATAAAGGGATAAAGTGATAGAATAACCAAAGCGAAAGAAACAATATAGTATAGCAAAAGAAAAGAAATCTGCGGATAAGAAGCTACGAAGATACGAGATTAATATTAATGCTACCCGCATGAGAAGGAGACACGCATGTCTAACTACTAATCTTCTATCCTAATCCCCAACTCACAAATCTGCCTGTCAAGAATCATATCCTCTGTAAGTTGGAGTAGATAGGTCATGCCCAAACAGCCAAAATACATTGATAGAATAAATAAAACTGAGTGTGTATAATTTAAATCCTAGTATATAAATTATCTGAAATATAGTATAGTTAACATTATTATATTTTAGTTAATTAAACACTGTAGCTGGTCTAATCTGACAACAAATCATGAAACCTTTTTTTTTCTTTTTCTTTTTAAGCTGTTAATCTGCATCTATTAACCACTACTTTATTTGCTACTTTTATGTGTGTATACTGGGTGCTCCGGACATGATGGACAGATGTTGATTAATCCAATTAATGGGGCATTGTTTTTCCCTCTGTTTCAGGTAATTCAGCAACAAATTTGAAAGAGAATAAGGAAAATATTTACCAGTAGTGAGGTAGCAGGAAGTGCACGAGCCGACGATGTTCATCATTCCAAAAGCGATCATCTCTTTGTTGCCATCTATATGGTAGTTCTTGAACATTGCAAAGCTTCTCCCCACTGCTATTCCTTCCTGTCACGTCCCCAAATCAAAGTTTATGAATGAGTTAAACTTAATTACAGTAGGTTAAATTGCACTAATTGTGTACTTATACATTCATGATTAGTCTAAGAAAATTTTCAACTTTATCAGCTTATTAGTTAATGGCAGCATAATTGAATGGTAATGTAGTTGAAAGATTATTGAATTATAAACTCGGGACATTATAAGTCATATTAATCATATTTAAAATCACTAGATTTGAACCTAAGAAAATCTCCATTACTTGAAACAATTTCATGTCTAAGGTGCTTGCTTATAGAGCCGTAAAAGAGAAATTAGTTTTGCGCAGCTAGTGACAAATAATTAATGCAAGTAGGAGAATTAGGACAAAAGGTCAAGTATGGGAATAGTGAAAGCTTACAGCAAGAGATACGACACCCGTGACTATGCCAGTTTTGATAGCTGTTGAAAGATAAGGTGCTCCAAATGACAAATCCATTATTGACACTGGATTTAACCCTTTCTTCAGCTCTCCAATCTGTTCATAATCCACATAATTAACCATCCATTTAGTCATGTTTTTCACATGATGTATAATTATATATGTGCAGTCACAAATAACTTATCACATGCCTATTTTTGGTGGGGATGGCTCATATATAATAGTAGAAAGAAAATTACAAAAAGAAGAAGACTTTCGATTGTATCAAACCATTAATTGGATTGAAACTACACTAAAGTTACGTTGAATAAAGTTATATGTAACCATTAGGTTGCATTTTTAATTCCGACATCATGTTTTTGGATTTGAACCTGTTTATTTTTAGTTGTTCACTTTTGATTTTGCACCTCCTTTAAAAAAAAATATATGAAGTATGTATTTTATAATTTTACTCATAATAATAATAACATTTCAAAAAGTCTTGAAAAATAATTTAGGAAATGAGTAATTAATTATAAGGGTAAAACAAAGAAGAAAAAAAAATTATTTTTATTTTGATATAGTATAGTAAATAAATAAGAAAATAAAAATATATTTTTAATACATGTGACAACTAACATATATGCCAGATGGTATTCAGTAATGAAAATTTTCCGTAATGGGCAAAGATAATGCCAACAGCAAATTTGCTGGGCCAGTGTCCTTGAAATATTAAATTGTCAGTCAATCATGGCATTGGTAGGTCGTCTATATCAAACGAACGTGTGCAATACTCAAACCACAAGAATCACAACCCAAATTAAACACTTCAAATGCAGTAATCCAAATAGCAGAAATATCACATCACCCCACCATAGTGTTTGTGTTGTGAACAGTAGACTAATTTAGTAGCTCACCAGTCATATTGAAATCTTTTAAGCCAAATAGATGTAATTTAATTACACACCTTCTAGAAAGTAAGAAAACAAAATTAATTAAAGGACATACCACTTGAACGCCGTGTTTTTCAGCGTGCGTGAAATAGACAAAAATAGTTCCCAGTATGACGGACATCAATGGAGCCATTGCTGATATCCAAAACAACTTTGGTCTTTTTTGGCTCTGCAGGCATGCATTTCCATTAGAACTATAGTGTAAAAAATCTTTAAATTGGTACTAATATATATAACTCAAATCCTTACTTTAATAATAAATTATAACTCGAACATATAAATATTTCTTATAACACCATGCATAAATTTATACTCCTTAAAAATTTGCTTTCATGGTACTATTCATATATGTTTGAATAGGTCAAAGTTGGTTGTAACTTACAAGGAATCTAGACCCCAGCAGGTAGAAAAGGAAACAGAAACCCAGCACCGCACTTTGCCATCGCCACTGCAATTATTTTTGTCATTAACCATAAGCAAAGTCATAAACCACATTAATTAATTAAAATAAAATAATCCTCGTGAAGGTTCAACTAAAATTGTATGGTAACAGTAGAATTTTGATTCTCAAGGAAGGAAAAAAGAAAAGAAGTTAGTGAGAATCGAACAATAATATTTGTTTTTTTTAAGTAAATATATTCAAGAAAACAAGACTATAGTCTTGCACGGAATACATATCCATTATCGAAAGAGTCGCAGAATTGTAGGGGCTTGGAGGCGGAGAGCACACAGAAAAATAAAAAAATACTTGTAAAGAGTTGAATAATTTTAGTAGTGTGAAACTTGTGCGGCTTAACCTAAAATGACAATATCATACTATGTGGAGATAACGAGGTATGACATGTGGGGTGGGGGGGACTTATTGTCTTAGCCTGTATACGAGCCAGGTTATTGGGTGTATATGTGAACAAAGTCCAACATAAAATATAGAAAAAAAACTACTTATAATGAGTTGGATTTTCTTTTATAGGAAAAATCGTGCTAATATCACAATCTTTAGCCATTTTAGCCCAACATTTATATGTACCTCATGCGTTTGGGTAAAAACAGAACGCAAGACGGAAATGACATCAGTGGACTGAGTAAAATGGTGAAGACCAAGGATCCCTTTTAGCTGCTGAAGTATAACAACTGTGGCTGCTCCACCCATGAACCCAACTATTGTTGCATGTGATAGAAAATCCACTATGAATCCCAGCCTGCATGTAAAAATTTATTTACCCAACTAGCATTACCATCAACTTATTCTAACAAAAAGACAGTCATATCATCAAACGATTAAAACATACTAGTTCATCTGACCCAATTTATATATGTAGCACACTTTCATTTAATTATAGTATATTCTACTGTATATACTAACCTGAAAATTCCAAGAGCTGCTTCAAATATTCCGGAAAAGAATGTGGCTGTGAAGGCAAGATGAAGATAAAGTGTTGGATTATCAGTTGGATTTACTTCGTCCCCTAGCATTGAACTAATTAGAAGTGACGCAACAGCAACTGTCCCAACTGCTAAGTCTCTTGAACTCCCCATTACTGCGTAGACTAGTGGCGGAACAAAGCTGGAATCTGTCATCAGAATAACCAACAAACCCATAAGTTATCACGTAACTAGCTACGCCTCACACTGCTCAATCCCTACTAGAAAGCTTGTTAGGATTTTGGGAGATTAAGGAAATTCCTGACATAGTTATCATGTACTTGTGCTGGTAAGCGAAAGCACATGTAAATTGTAATGTATAGTCCATAATTGCAAGAGTGCACCAGGTTCAGTGGTGAGCACGTAAAAATTAAACCGCCAAATTTAAATTTTAAATTCGTCTACATAATGATATCCAACGAACTAATTGAGGTGCACTCACTCACGTACACCACCATTATAATAAAACACAGAGTAACGTTATACTGTGACTTACAGAGGCCAAGTATAGGTGGCAAATTGGCAAGTTTTGCATAGCTAATTCCCTGAGGAATGGCGAGACTGGCTATAGTGATCCCAGCAATAAGGTCCGACTTGAAGAAATCCAAGGTGTAACGAGGACCCCATTCAAAGATTGGAAAGATATACTGAAGTCCAAGTATGAATTTCTTGCGAGGTGGCTGATTCTTGAATTGCCTAAGTGGATCATCAGGGAACAAAGTTTCTTTAACTGTGTTCTTTAGAGACTTGAAAAAAGGTTGTGGTGGTGGGATTTCCACTGCGTGTGTTTTTCTGCTCTCCCCATTCATTGATGATGGGTACTCATAGTCCTTGTTACCCATTCCCACACTCTAAAATTTATTTGTAAACAGTACTAAAATAATGAATTGATAAGAGTTTTGCAATTTCTGGAGCTGAAGTTTTGAAGGAAGGATTATTTGTTGGATACTAAAGGGAGAGTGCTTTATATAGAGAAAATGAACAATAGGAACTGTCGACAATTTTTGAAGTACGCCAAGGGGCAACGAACAGGGACCAATTGTCTAATTCTTGATTGATTTTGATACTTCCATTTTAGCATTAACTGCCACAAAGCCAAGTTCAATTTTAACATTTGGCTTTTTCCGGTATCAGGAACCAAACGTGCTGTAGCTCACGATTCTACTTGAAGTAAATTAAGTTCTGTTCAAAAAAACATTTACACACTTTATGTCTAGGTTACTCGAACTCTTGCCGGGTGCGTATTGAATCCTTCAAAATTAGTGTTTTTTTTAAATACTCAATACGGACACGACAACAATTTTAAAAAGTCCAAGCAACATAGTTCAATGTTTGCTTAATCCCATGGAGCACATTATCCATTTTTTCCACAAAGTTATTAGCCTAGACATATATATGGCATTAGTTTAATTTGTTATAATACTTTGGTTATGTAAACATTACAAGCGCATAAGTCAGTGGGAGTATACTTCACAATATTTTCTCATGGTGGTGCACTTTGGCAATTGGCTATAATTTCAATCACTCTCAGCTTGACACTTGTTTACTATTATTGTAGTGGATTTTTTTTTGGGGCTGTATTCTTTATTTAAAAGCCTATATATGATCAATGCATGCTTACGTGTTTACGCAGTTTGGTAGGATATTCTAGTAGTATCAATCAGTTGGTGATATAATTTATTTAAATATGTATATCTCTAGAAGTTATGAAAATGAATCACTATAAGTAATGAGACCAGATAGTGCCTAGCAGATGGGGTCTGATATTTCGTCAAAAAGTAGGCAGCCGCGGACCTTATAGTCAACTTTGACTCAAAAATTCAAACTCAAAAAGATTACGTGCTTAGCTAATTTATGGGATCAAATGTCATTCCTATTTTGTAAACAATTGTGTACAAACTTTGCTTCTAATCATCACAAAGCGAATTTCAGACTTAATTGTGTTTTGAACTTTATTTTGTCCGTTTTAACAACCAAAAAACCTATCCTGATTGACAGAATCACAACTTATTCATCAAACTGCTGGTAGTTCCGCAGTATATCAATAACCAAGTGATTCTTAATTTTCCAGAGGCATTTTTAATATGATTTTAAGATATCATCTTTTGATCAAATTTGCAAGATTTTATATCTCATGTCAGACATTAGTGATATTTTAGGGATAAATAACTTGATCATTTTGTTGGTATGTTAATAATAATGTTGTTTAATTTGGAAAAGCTTGATCATATGTTAGTTTACACTTGCTACTATTTTGGATGCTATATGATAGGTGACATTATTTGCGAATGTGAACACATCAGACGCATCAAATACTTATTTTAGGATCTCAAAAACGGTGAGAGTCATGTGTTAGATGTTACTAATTATAGTTCTTTACTTCTTTTATATTAAATTATGGTGCAGGCTCATTTGGGGTAGTAACAAGTACTAGAGTATATATTTAAATAGATAAGACCTAAAACAGCAAGGATCTGGCTCCCCTTCATTTTATTATTATTATTATTACATTCATTTTATATCTTTTACGTTCAGATATTATACTCTTCCTGTACTTTGTCAATTTAGACAAAACTCAATCATCATTACTAGTAATTTTTAACCTACTTTACTAAGTTTACTTTTAACTTTTGTTTTTGAAGAATATAATTAAGGTCACATGTTGCTCTAGGAGATGGTAAAATTGACCATCAAAAGTAACTTAATTAGATTATTAGAACGTCGTTGAAGAAGTGCTTACACCAAAATAAAGCTAGCATCATCATTATTATTATTGTTGTTGTTTATTATTATTATAGAATTACTTGACGATAAGCTTACTGGTTTACCTTATTATTATAGAATTACTTGACGATATTCAAACATTATTAAGTTATTAACTTTCACCTACAGATAAAAGACAGGAGATTATTGGCGTCTATAATATTATTATGAGCTGATTCTTAATTAAAAACTTCGTTTAGGAGTTAGGACAAAAGATCCTGTTCTAATTTCTGAACCAGGTGCATTAGGTTTTCATGTTCCCACACAGATACAGTATCCATATCATCTCCATGCAGACAAAAGTGGGCCTTCATCGTAGAGAAGAAAGGTTACGTTCTCTGCAATAAATGAGTTAGTATGTGATTTAAATTTTGCTTTGCTTTCCTATAAGGAGGATGCGTGATACATGACATTAGGTTCTTACATATAATTGGATTTAATTAAATAACAGTGTCAGAAACCAAACTGTGTAAGAAGACAAAATTAGTTTGGCGAACAGCTCCGGAGATCCTATACATACTGCAGTGTAGTTAGCTTCTGAGCTAGAGTTTTCATTAAGGAATGCTAAAATATAAAAAAGTAAAAATACTTAAAAAAGTCAAGAAGATTTAATTTATAGCATATATATATATATATATATAAAATTACCTTGCTACGATAGTGTAATTTTTCCGATGTCGAAGGTGGCTCCGCCACTGACCGTAGTGTATGTGTTAACATTCTGTATAGGAGCTTTTTTGGCATATCATACCAGGATTTTATGTACGCTGATAATTAAAAAAAATACCATATCATATTTGATATGAAGAGTTACTAATATTATAGATAAAATTTTGCCTAGCCAATAATTTAAGAAACATTATACGTTATCAATAAACCGAACTCAAACTCATAAACATAACAGCTCTAGTAGAGACAATGAAGTCAACCTTACTAGCTCAATATTGAGACAATTGGTAATATGATTCATCTATAACGACAAAATCCGACAATATGTGTTGGTTCGCTTTTGTCGTCTTTAATGATTTAGTATATCTATTTTCAGTTCCTGTTAAGTATTCTCACACGTGTTTTATTTGGCATTACGTGCCTGAAAATTGAAAAGGCTGAAATCGACACGGAAAACCTTATAAGAATAAGTAGGATAAATACTGATAGCGTATACGTCTCAATTCAAACTTTCTAAATAAATATTGAGTTCTCATTTAAATATTGATGTTTCTAACTGAGCTTGAAATAAAATTGCTTCACTAAACAGATGGCATGATATTCATGAAGCCTCTAATATTCGAATTTGTGATAAGATGAAGTGAACCATGTTTATATTATTTAATGATGATTAAGTGATAAATCATATCATTATGAATATTAATTTTGCGTAATGAGCATGTGTGAATGTAATATTTTCTCAAATTAATGTATGGCAAGAACAGTCATGAGGTTGCTGGGTTTCGTGTTGAAAAATATTTTAACCAAATTAAAGCGAAGACGGCGGCAATGTTTGTTGCTGATAAAGTCTTGGTGTTCTGCCGAACGTCTCAAACTTAATCACGTCTATTATTTCCCTTGTTTTCCCTCTCCCAGAAGCGGAGCTACACTGAGTTGAAAAGAACGGGTATAAGTGAAAACAAGCTCAAACACAATAATATTCAGATTCCAAGTGTTTTCCTGAGCTGATCATATTTTGAAAGGTCTAGAGAGGCAACTGGCTCTTTAATTTCTTCAGTGGGTTGTGCGGGGAAGACAACACTACAAGAAAAATAGCCTTCAACAAAAGAAAATCCAGTCGTTAAAGGTCCAAATCCCGTCGTTATACGTCAATAACGACCGACAAAGATCCGATCGTCACCAGTCGTTAAAAGTTCCGACGTTAAAAGTTAATACGGTCGTTAAATATCCTTTAACGACAACAAAATTTTCGATCGTTATTTACTTTAGCGACCGGTTTTCCCTTCGCGAATTGCGCAAAGTTCCCTTCGTTAATGCCCATTTAACCATTAGAAAATCTTGTCATTAAAGAGTTATAAAAACCACAATTCCCTTCACTAATATGAATTTTAATAAAAATCAATACATATATTTATATTTGTCCCAGTAGATTTAAAAATAGTAATCATTATTTGCTATACTTTCTCACACATACATACAACACACCTACATCTCAAAATATATCAAATAATCAAAATTCATTAATGTTTTATTGTTAATTACAAAGAACTTAAGGATCACACTGTCGGAAAATATACCCATCCAAATAGCACGATACTATTTTTATCAACACTAGAAACAGAGACAGTAAAACTGTAGTAGAATGTACAGAGGCCAACATCTTTAAACCATCACTAACAAAACAAAATTCCTATTGAGCTTCAATTTGCTCCGCACTTTCTTCGAGGACAGGTTCTTCACACTTCAAATTCTTGATCTGTTGAAAGAAAAAGTTCATGTAAGAGTAGTGAAAAACTCCTACTAGCTACTTTATTTAGAAAATAAATGAATAATTTAATCACTAAATTAACTAAACAATAGGAGTAAATATTTTTTTATTGAATTGATGCAGCCAACGAATAGTTTTAAAAGGCTATCTTTTATGTTTAAGTGAATGAAATTTAGACCTCAAGCTAGAAAAGTCCTAAGATTTCAAGGCAGAGAAGGGTTGATAAAATGGCCACTGTTTTAATTAACAAAAAAGTACACAGAATGCAAGTATAAAAGCCCCTAATAAATAGAGTGAATCATAAATAAACAGAACATTAAACTTTGGCCTAAAATGCAATTACCAAGCAATCACGATTACTAAAAGAGTAGGAAAAATCCAGACCTGTCAACTTGTCAATGCTCCAAGTCTAAATCAAGTCTTTCTCCAATCAAAACCATTCTCCTTAAGTAAAACTTCCCAAGGCTTTGCATCAAAAAGGGATTAACTTCTCTGAACTCCAGGTGCACAAACATGTGAGTTACTCATATTTAAATATTGAAGATTAAAGATTGAATTTAGGTTAGAAGTATTACAAGATTCACCGTGTATTTAACTTTTGAAGAAATATCATTGCATGGGTTCATCTCATTAGTATATGCTTATTTTAACATTGTGCCATAGTGCTTGAGTTGATATAATGAGTTGGCTCTCAAAAGATAAGCAAGAAACAATCGTCTTTCTTCTTAAAAGAAATTTAAGTTTGAAGTATTTCTTTGTACTTTCATCCCCTGTTGTACGACTTTGTTGAATTCTCTGTATTAAATCACTAACATAAACAACGCATTAGTTTTTCCAGTTTATAAGCCTCACAATTTATTTTCACACTAAATAGAAAAATCATGGAAAAGATAAAAAAAACTACCTAAATTATGTACATATTTAGCAATATGACTTTTATTAATATGTAGAAAAGATTGTTACTATGTACAAACCAATGGCTTCTTTGTATTCCTTCGGTTGGAGAAGTTAAACTCTTTGGCCTTCCAAGTTTCAACACTTCAACGGAGCAGAACAAGCTCCAAAAAATATAGATTACAAACTAGACTAGTTAAAGTCCCCAAATGACACTCTTATAAAACAATTAGAAAGAGCCAATGATATTGTAGACAACTACCAATTCATTATCTATCTGTCAATCAATGAACTACTCTTTAATAGGAAATAATTGACAATTTGAAACCAACTTAAGAAATCTAATTCAGTCAAAGTTGATCACCACAGTTCAAAAAGAAAAAAGTTAATCACCAAACCAAATTAATTTGATAAGTTAAAGGCACAACACCTTCTATAATACAGATATCTAAACAGAAAAAATAAACAAAACATGCATATCCAAAGACAGATAATCACAACTCATATAGATAACTAGTATGACTAAAATTACCAGTGACAAAAAAGAACAATAAAAATGAAATGAATGAAGATATAACATAATAACCTTTTCGTTGATGATAATACGATAGAATGGCTGATAATTAAAACTAACTTGATATCAAAGATTAAAAAAAAAAATCACCGATGATAAGCCAGCAATCTTTGGCCTTGTGGTGCTTAGGAGTATCCTCAAACGCGTGAATTTTACCAATATGACATCATATTCTTCTGCTAGTGCACAAAAACCCACTCCAGTTATGTTACATAGAAGTAGGCACCCTTAAAAATAAAATCAGATAAGGTTCTACAAAGATATTAAACAAGAATCTATCTCTATAAAAGTCTGCACATGTTCTTCTGATTATCTTTCTTAATCCAATTGTTCATAATAAAACCGTACTAGTTTGCAAGCTGATGTACGTATCAATGTTTCTGCAATGTTGATGCTCAGTAATATCCTTTCTTGACAAATCAAATTATCTACATCTCTTCTATCACAAACCCTAAATTGAACAAAACACCAATTTATAACAGCAAAAACCTCAGGAATCAACAAAGTTGAAATCAAGTAAAATTGACTTTCAATTAAGCACAACACACATACACACAGGGAGAGAGAGAAAGAGCAGACAACAATCTAGAGGGAGAGCAGCAAGGCGGTAGTAGCGGAGAGTCCGGTGACGTCCTCATTTTGCATTTGGGGCTTAAGGTTTTTTGAATAGAGCAAAGAAAACGAACTAAAATTTTATTGGAGAGTGTTGTCGCTTTTTTGTTTCGGATATTTCTGTCAAATTCATAGTAGCATTAACGACCGGATATCTTAATATTAATGGACCGAATATTATCATTTTGTTATTTTCAAATTAAGAATTGTGTTTAACCACCGGAAATATTTTTTATCACTATAAGTATACCTATAATGATCGGATTCACATCCCTTCGTTAAGAAGTGGTCGCTAAAAGATAAATTTATTGTAGTACAAGACGTGCCACATATATATGTCCTTTAAAATCGTATATGTTGGCGCAAGTAAAGTTTGTTTTGATGATTGACAAATGAACTCCAGCATGAACTAGGTTCATACACAGTGTACACAGATACGGGCATATTCGAGCATAAGGAATGTACGTGAAGAAGATAAGCTTAAGTTTTTATATCTGATATCTCCTGATCGAAAAGATTGCATAAATAATAAGGAGAAGGACTCTTACTCGAAGAGAACTTTATCCAAGATAAGGGGGGAGTTATAAGTTGAAGATAACTAGAACTCTTCCACCAAGGAAGAGTAGCATTAGAACTCTAGTTATTTCTTATCCCATTAACTCTATAAATTGCAAGAAGTTCTCATTCTACAAGTACGCACAAACGCTGAAGTTAAACATGAGTTGAGAGCAAAATAGCAAGGCATTTTGCAAGCAATTCTTGTGTGATTCAAGTGTGCGAACCTGAAGCTATATGAACCAGATAGAAGAACTAGTTCCAAGCGACTGTCTTTTATTCTAGTTCAATTGTAGTAGGTATTTTAAATTTATACCTTTCAGCTTTATCTAGAAGTAATTGTATTAGGTACTGTGAGTGTTCAAGTTAACTTGAAGTTGTCGCAACAGTTTGAAGTTGGCTGCCACAACGGGATTAGAGTTAATCCTTAGGTTTACAAAGAGTTTTGTAAATGCTGTTTTGGCTCAGTGATTTAGTGAAGTGTTGAAAAAAATCCTACTAAGTCGTAGGCCGTAGTTTTTTCACCTTTTGAGCTGGGTTTTTTTCATGTAAAAATACTTGTATTCTTTACTTTTTGCATTTACTATTTTCGCAAAAGTAGTATAAGTAACACTTAGAAGAACTAGGTCATTCTAGAATTAGTGCACGTGAAAATTGGACACCACACAAATAACCCCTCCTCTTGTGTGGCATTGAAGTATAAAACATCAATTGGTATCAGAGCATGTTATCCTTGAAGAGGCTAACACCTTAGGAGAAGATCAAGATGAGTGCACCACCTGAAAACTGGGAAGGGCAATCCACTGCTAGATCACCACTCTTTAATGGCCAGTACTACTCTTGGTGGAAAAACAGGATGAGAGATCATATTATATGAGAGGACTATGAGCTATGGGACATTGTCACCGATGATCCACTGGCTACCTTAAAGATAAATGCTGAAGGAGTAGAGGTGCCAAAGACAAGAGCGGATTGCACTGCTGAGGACTTGAAGAAATGGGAGAAGAATGCTAAAGCCAAGAAGTGGCTTGCTTGTGGACTTGGTCTAGATGAGTACAGCAGAATCCTAAGTTGTACCACTGCTAAGGAAATCTGAGACACTCTGCAAGTGGCTCATAAAGGAACACCTTAGGTGAAGAGATCCAGAGGAACTCTACTGTATTCTCAATATGAGAACTTTACCATGAAGGAAGGAGAAACCATTCAAGAGATGTACACAAGGTTCACTACATTGACAAATGAACTAAAGTCTCTTGGAAGGATTATTCCTAAAGAAGACAGAGTCGAGAAGATATTGACAAGGGTTCTGCCTATTACTTGGGAGAGCAAAATCACTACCATTTAGGAATCAAAGAACATTGTCACTCTCCCACTGGATGAATTAATTGGAAACCTTACTGCCTATGAACTTAGGAGACAAACCATGAAAATAGATGTACCTAAGATGGAAAGGAGCCTGGCACTCAGAATCACTGAAGGTTCTGATCTAGAAGATGACGAAATGTCTATGATCACCAAGGATTTCAAAAAGTACATGAGGAGAGGAAAGGGTCCTTCACGAAGTGGAAGCTATAGTAAGTCAAAAGTTCCTGAGAAGCAAACCAATGATGGATGCTACAAGTATGGAAAGATTGATCACCACATCCAGAATTGTCCTCAATGGGAAATTGAATGGAAGAAGGAAAGTGTTGAATGAAGGAATAGGAAGAAGGAACAGGTTCAACCCAAGAAAAGTAAAGGATCAACCAAGGCTATGGTCGCTGCTTGGGGAGAAAGCTCAGAAAATGATAATGGGGATGAACAAGCACTTATGGCCATTGGAGAATCTGATGAATAAACTGAGGTAAGTGTAATTCATCTCAAAGACAAGATTAAACTATTGTCTAAAGAAATGTTATCTGAGTTACTTCTAGAACTATTTGATGAATTTGAGGATGTAAACAATGAAAATGAACAGTTGTCTAAAGAATGTGTGATTTTGAAGGCTAAGTGCAAAAACCTGGAATTTAGGTTTAGTGAGACTGTAAGTGAAAATATTGTATTGAAGAACCAGGTTCATGCACTTGATTCAACTGTTCTAGAACTTAGATCTAAAAATCTAAAACTAAAATTAGGAACATGTAAAAAGACAGCTGATCACACACAACTCACTCTAGAAGAAAATATAGGAAAAATGAAAGATGATTTGTATAAAAGGGATGAGAAGGTGAGAATCTTAAAGGAGGATCTAAGCAAGGTCAAGCATGAGCTAGACAGAACTTGTAAATGGAACAGGTCCTCCGATGCACTTTCATGGCTACAGGAACACCATAGTAGCAACAGAATATGACTTGGCTTTGGGAACCTCGCACCTAATTGGGATCCCAAAAGCAAGTACCTCACACTTCTTGAGAACAAGATTTGCCACATTGTAGTTAAATAGGTCACTATAAAAGTGAATGCACTGCAAAAGAAAAGGCTAGTCAAAAGAACAAAGAATTTGTTCAAGGGAAGAATACGTTACCAAGTTGGGCTAAAAAGAATTTGATTCATCCTTTTGACTATAGAAAGGCACCCAAACTAGTTTGGGTTCCTAAGATTAACCCCTGATTTCCTTTTGCAGGTCCAAGTGAAGGGGATAAGCCAAATATGGTACATGGATAGTGGCTGCTCAAAGCACATGACAGAAAACAAGAACCATTTTCTTTTACTTGAGGACCTTAAAGGAGGTAATGTCTCTTTTGAAAATGGGAATAAAGGTGAGATCATTGGGTTTGGAAAGGTAGGTAAGACTGATTCTCACTCTATTGAGAACGTTTACTTGATAGATAGACTGAAGAACAGTCTAATAAGTGTATCACAATTGTGTGATATAGGTAACATGGTAGCATTCGCATCTACCAAATACTTTGTGATTAATCTTACCACTGACAAGGTAGTTTTGCAGAGAAAAAGAGTGAACAACATATGTGTTGTAGATCTGTCCACATTTTCAGAAAATAAACTCACTTGATTAAGTGTGTTGGATAATGATCCCCTCCTTTGGCACACGAGACTTGGACATGCCAGTCTAAGTCAACTAAACAAATTAGTCTCCAAGGATTTGGTGATAGGATTGCCTAACATTAAGTTCAAGGAGGATAAAGTTTGCGAGGCTTGTGCAAGGGAAATGCGGGTAAGGTCCTCTTTTAAAATCAAGAAAGTGGTAGGCACCACCAGGACGGCGGAACTGGTCCATATGGATCTTTGTAGACCAATGAGAACATTAAGCAGAGGTGGTAAGAGATATGTGATGGTGCTTGTTGATGATTATTCTAGGTTTACTTGGACATTATTTTTAACATTTAAAGATGAAGCATTTGGCATGTTTACTTGTTTTGTTAGAAAAACTCAGAAACAACTAGGTAATCAACTTGCATCAATTAGGTTTTATCATGGTACTGAATTTGAGCATGCTAAATTTGCTGAATTTTGTGATGAGCATGTCATAGATCATAATTTTTCTGCTCTTATAACTCCACAACAAAATGGAGTAGTTGAAAGAAAGAATAGGACACTTGAAGATATGGCTAGGACTATGCTTCTTTCTAGTAAACTGCCTCATAGCTTCTGGGCAAAAGCTGTGAACACTGCATGTTACATCATAAACAGATGCATGACTAGACCTCTTGTAGAGAAGACTCCCTATGAGTTACTTAAAGGCAGAAAGCCAAACATATCCCATCTTAGGACATTTGGATGCAAGTGCTTTATGCATAATAATGGTAAAGACTCTCAAGGTAAGTTTGATCCCAGAAGCGATGAAGGAGTATTCTTGGGATATTCTTCACATAGTAAAGCTTATAAGATTTATAACAAAAGAACTATGTGTGTAGAAGAAAGTGTACATGTGGTTTTTGATGAAACTATCATTCTTTCTGAGAGGCAGGAACATGATGATGAAGAAATTGGGCTGGTGAGAAAATCAAATGAAACCACAGCACAGACTGAAGCTACACCCGAAGTAGGAACAGGTGATGAAACAGGTCCTTCCACCCAAGGCAACTTGAAAGGGGGAATTGAACAAAGAGGAAGTGATCCTCAAATCTCAAGGGAACATGTTCCTCAACAACAAAACATTGAAGGAATATCTAGGGGAAACTAGCTGGTTGTGAAACCTTACAAGTATCAAAGTTCTCGTCCCATTGAGAACATAATCACTGATACAACCTCTGGAATCAAAACCAGATCTTTTTTGAAGAATCTTTTTGCTTTTGATGCTTTTTTTTTATCTCTGATTGAACCTAAAAATGTTGTTGAGGCTTTGCAGGATGCAGACTGGGTGAATGCAATGCAAGATGAACTCAACCAATTTGAGAGAAGTCAAGTTTGGCATATGGTACCAAGATCCAAGGACAAATCAGTAATTGGCACAAAGTGGATCGTCAAAAACAAACTTGATGAAGATGGAACAGTTACAAGGAACAAGGCAAGATTTGTGGTTCAAGGATATAGTCAAGAGGAGGGCATAGACTATAATGAGACTTTTGCTCCTGTTGCAAGATTGGAAGAAATTAGACTCCTTATAGTCTTTGCTGCTTATATGGAATTCACTCTCCATCAGATGGATGTCAACAATGCCTTCCTTAATGGCTATCTAAAGGAAGAAGTATTTGTCAAGCAACCTCAGGGCTTTGAAGGCAAGGAATGTCCTGATCATGTGTACAAGCTTGACAAGGCACTTTATGGGCTTAAGCAGGCTCCAAGAGCATGGTATGAAAGATTATCAAAATTTTTGCTTAAGCATGGCTACAAAAGAGGTAAAATTGACAATACTTTATTCTTGAAAGAAAAAGGTAAAGATCTCTTAGTAGTTCAGATATATGTTGATGATATAATCTTTGGAGCAACTACTGATAAGTTAAGTAAAGAATTTGTTAAACTAATAGGGAGTGAATTTGAAATGAGTATGATGGGTGAGCTTAATTTCTTTTTAGGCTTACAAATTAAACAAAATTCAAATGGAACTATGATCCATCAGCAGAAGTATGTGAAAGAGTTGCTTCAAAGGTTTAAAATGGAAGGTTCGAAAGAAATTGACACTCCTATAGCTACAGCCACAAAATTGGATGTAGATGGACCTAGTTAATTTGTTCATCAGAAATTGTATAGGGGAATGATTGGCTCTTTGTTGTATCTCACTACTAGCAGACCTGACATTGTTTTCAGTGTAGAACTTTGTGCTAGATTTCAGGCAAGTCAAAAGGAGTCTCACTTGACTGTTGTCAAGAGGATCATGAGATACCTAAAAGGAACCACTGACCTTTGTCTATGGTATCCAAAAGGTAGTAATTTCAACTTAGTGGGATATTATGTTGATGCT
This sequence comes from Nicotiana otophora, assembly GCA_000715115.1. Lineage (NCBI taxonomy): Eukaryota > Viridiplantae > Streptophyta > Magnoliopsida > Solanales > Solanaceae > Nicotiana > Nicotiana otophora. The sequence continues at coordinate 231,015 of AWOL01S0024805.1, read as the reverse complement.
GATTATACAGGTTTTCTTGTGGATAGAAAGAGCACCTCAAGTATGGCATACTTTCTTGGCTAATGTCTTGTGTCTTGGGCCACCAAAAAGCAAAATTATGTGGCCTTATCTACTGTTGAAGCTGAGTATATTGATGTTGCCTCATGTTGTGCTCAATTATTGTGGATCAAACAACAATTTATGGACTTTGGAATTGACGTAGGTTGTATCCCTATCTTTTTGTGACAACACTAGTGCGATTAGTATGACCAAGAATCCCGTTTATCATAAAAGAACTAAGCACATAAATGTTAGGCATCACTTTTTGAGGGACAACTATGAAAAAGGTTTGATCACTGTGGAATTTTGTGCTACTGACTAGCAAATAGCTGACATCTTCACAAAAGCTCTAAGTAGAGATCACTTTGAAAGGAACAGATTAGAATTAGGGATGATTAATATCACCTAAAAGGAACCAGTTCTAACTCAAAAATTGGTTAGAGAAATTGTGAATTCTTGTAAATAATTTGATTAGATTTTGCTCAGTCTCATACTTTCATCAGTATACTCTTGTGCCATGTGCTAAAATGACTCATTAATCTCTAATGATATTATCTCTGTTTTCTTGAAAAATTCAGACTTACACAAGATTTCTTAGTGATGAACCTAGTTCATCAAGATTACTTGGTACATACTCTCCACTCTGCATATTTTGAAATAATTATAATTGGATTATGATCAAGAGTAGAGTCCCATTAAATCCTAAACTCCTGGATCTTATTAGTTACGAAATGAACCGGTTTCATTCAAACAGAGTCCAAACCACATTAAGTGCCTAGATTCTAGGGACACTCTTCAACGTCTTTTCAAACTAAATTCCAGTTTGATTAGACTTCTGAAAAGGTTGTCGTTACCCAATTAAACACTTACACTTTAAATTGATTAGGCCTTAGTTGCTTCTTCACTTCTCAATTTTCAAGCCGTCAAAAATTTCTCCCTTCTCTCATCTTCCAAACACATACAAACTCATTTTCTCAAATTCCCAAACACAGAAATGGCAAACCCTTCTGAGAATCCCTCATCACCACCCAAGGAAATCGCACCCACACCATCTATCACACCTTCAACCATGCCAACCTTTAAGAAAAGTAGGGTCAAGAAGCTTGCTCGCAAGGTTGTTATGGGAAGAGAACAAATCAAGAAAATTAATGAAAAATTAAAAGCAAGTCGAGAGGCAGAACCCCAGAAAGCTGACGAATCATTCAGATTTGCTATTGAAGGGGAAGAAATTGTTTCTTCTAAAACAGAACAGGTAACATCTGGCCCAAATACTACTACTGAAATCATCTATGATGTTACAGCTAATTTGAAGAATAGGTTCATTCTGGTGGGATCTATGGCTGGGGTTGAGACTACTGATGTCACGCCCCGACCTAGAAGCGAGACTGGCGCCTGGTGCCTCAACTAACCTAGTGTACCAAATTGCGACTAAGGGACTCTGAACATATAATGTCATAATTTGGCCAAGGGGCCACCTTGCAAGACAATTTACAAAGCAAAATATAAAACTGAATGGAAACTAGTGATGACTAAACATTAGTATAAAGTTGGGCCGACAAGGCCGTCATAACTACTACAACTGACAAACCACCAAAATATACATACCAGGCCTACAAGCCCAACATAATGCACTAACTGACAGGATATGTCTACAA
>AWOL01S0024805.1:170702-221194 GCA_000715115.1 Nicotiana otophora | reverse complement strand
GGGGGGGGGGGGGTACCGAAAATATATATTGAGAGAAGAGATCATGCTGGCTAGCCAGATAGGAATACAGCCATAAAAAAGATTCCGGGTTGTGATTTATCCTTTCTTCTGAGCCACACAAAATCTACTTATCCGTAGAGGCGGAGCCGAAATTTGGAGCCAAAATTTTAAATTTATAAGTTCTAAACTTGTCATTGAATTCATAATTTATTTTAGCTGCTTAGATTTCGCAATTAAATATTTATACGTATTTAATCTTTTAATACTAATATTATATGATCTAAACAAAAATGGCCGACCCCATATTTAATAATCTAGTTCCATCCCTTCTTATCAGATATACTAGTGAGAGTAGCCGGGGCTTTGTTCGGGCCCAACGTGAATAAAGCTATACTATTATAATAAAGGATATAGTGACGATATCTCCAAGGATTGAGCTTGTGTAGAGAAATGGAACACTACTAAACTATTACATCTTATAAGAGAGAACAGTTTTTGATGTAAAATACTAACTTTACAATAAAATATATTGTTTTGTGTACAATATTTATCAAAGACGAAAAAGTGAAGATTCCTTTACAGAGTAATTCTCTGACTGCAAGAAGCAAGAAACAACAACTGCATCATATTCTTTGTAGTAATAGCTTTGAGTAGTATGAACCAGACTACATGACTTTGGTTACCAGCAAATTTGAGAAATCACAATCAACTGAGAAAGCATTGAGAAACTGATATAAGCCTACTAAATGATATGCTCCTGAGTCCTAAATCATGGCATAGCATATTGCAGCAATTGCGAAAATACCTAATTTATACCTTAGTGTAAAAAATAGCTTTCCAGTCATCAATTTGATGTATAAAATTCTTGTGATCACTTCAATTCTTACATCTTGAAATCTAGTGTGTTTTTGGCATATAGGTTCTAAAAGAGTTTTTAAAACTTTAGGTACCTACTGAAATCTAGATGCCAAAATTTACTATTTGGGTAAAATAGGCGTATTTCAAACAATTATACAGATATACTTGCTAAGACGGAGGAGAAGTGATTTAGCATATTAGATAATTTGATAGATTTTTATATCAGTTGAGGTATCAATAACCTTGGCAAAACTAATACATTTAGCTAAAATTACGATAGTACCCTAATGAAGAACCAGAGATTCATGATTCATGTTACATAACAATGTTATTCCAATGTCATCGAATGAAATTAGCATGGTTTTTGAAATTTCATCATTCTCCAACATAGTAAAAAAATACACGGAGCGACGAAAGCCAAAAAAGGAGTTAAAGACAGCAAATGCAATGCTCAGTAAACAATATCACTGATGTAATTCGGTTAAGCTTGCTTTAACAAAACCAAGTAGGCTATGTAAAGGTTAGCACATAGCCAAGCAGACTATGTCTTTGGTTTCATTCCTTATGTTTTGATGTAACGCTATGAGAACGTAAAGTTATATCAGGTATAGCGTGCGTACCCATCTCAGTTGGCAAAACCATTATATCAATTATATCTATGGTAAATACAACAACACCCAGCAAGTTATTTTACCTTTATTTTACCTGTATCAGGTATAGCGTGCGTACCCATCCCATGTGGTTATAAAAGGAAGTATAAGCTATTTGCGAGATTAATCTTAAATGCTTAAATAAAAATTAATTAATCTAAAGCTTCAATGAATCTTTACAAACTAAATAACTCCACCAATATAAACTTCGTCGAATATATGTACGAAAAGGAAAAAAACTTTTAACTGCCCATGTTATGCCAGAAAGTTCAGAAGAAAACTATCTTACTGCTATAGTGAGCACCTCCAGTGCTATAATTCCAAGTGACAGGTAAAACATCCTAATTACACGATGATGATGAAAAAAACATTCACATGAGACTTCAGGAAGAATTAATTATTAGCTAAAGTATGTCAAATAATTTTTAAGAAATGGTCTGTTCCAAGCTACTGTTACCTTCAAATCCACTTAGGTGATATTGGATCTAACCAAAAAAAAAAATTAATTTTGTCAATTTATCCAGGATTTACAACTTGACTGTTCTTTCAATGTGCTATGAAATCTCCATAAGTTGTAATCAATGGTGCATTCTGCCTATAAAAAGTAAATACAATTCTGCGAGCTAAATACTTATAATAAAAAGTTGAGGATGAAAAGAGTCACAGTTTTCTTACCATGACAACATCAACCTGCAAATATAAATTATAAGGTTCCAAAGCCAATTTGAGAGATCAAAGGCTACAAAAATATTATTTACTTGCTCGAAAAAATATGGAACACAAAGTAAAAGCACAAAACGGTTACCAGTATGAAACATACTTAATCTTCAAAAATTTAACACATGTAATAGTTAAATCACTTTGAGTTATTTCGTAAGAAGTTTCGACAAAAAGGTAACATACCCTTTTAAATAGCATACTTACTCTTATACTACAATTATGTAAAACAAATCATTACAATGCATTACCTATTTATGCATATAACAGACTTTCTATGTATTTAACAGCTTAGGCATCTTCTATCTGCATCACAATTCTTTTTGGTGTATATACTAATCAAACTTTTTCTTTTATTAAATGAAAACAAATTAAAATGACGTATAGTCTAAAACCAAACATCATTTTGAAAGACAGACATATATCACGGGAGAATTTTTTCCTTGGCATTAAGAATCAAAAGTACACATGATCAAAGAAGTATAACACGTTAACCATTAATTTTGGTATAAGACACTAAATGAAACTTCTTTTTTACTCTTATGTTTCTCCACTGCACATTTTAAAATTAATTCAAATGCCAAAAAGTAACTTTATCTAAGATTGAAGCCATAGACAAGAAAGGTGGGAAGTTTAGAGATATGGTGAAGTCTCTCTCCAATAAGTATTCTGTTTGTAAGCGAACTGAACTTTGGATGCTTGTACAAAAAAAAAATTTAAACTTTGGATGCCAATTGAATAGAAAATCTATAAATCTGTTGGAACCAAATTTTGTGCAGAAAGGCTTTCTTAGTTCTTCCAAGTCTGTAGGGGCAAAAACGAACAACGATAAAAATTGGATAATTATTACTTCAACTACTAACAGATAAATAAAATATCCATATTTCACAACAATATTTAGTTGATATCCTTGTGTCAAGTTTCAAAATTACCTGAGCAATCGAGTGAGGCCATAAGGATTGAACAGAAATTACAGTCTACAACTTTTTATGGCCGTTATGAAGTTTAGATATTCTTATTTATATACAATTGATCAGAAGAAATGACAGCAAACGTTGTTTTGGTAAATTTAGACCACATATTTAAATCAGTTAAAGGTGTGAGCTAACATTTATTGAAACTTGCATAACAAGAAAAATTACGGAGTTTCTTTCAGGCAATTTCTCAAACACTTCTAGTGCAAACCCAAATGCAGTTTGTATAATAACAAACTCAAATCCATTCTTACTGCACTTTGATAGAGGTCAAACAGATAAAAATTAAGACTAAGCCCGAAAAAGAGCAAGTTGAAGACGCACAAAAGCGAGCGCAACAACATATCACCAATTAGCTTAAAATTTTAGACAAAAGTAGTCAAAATATTCTATACAAATTCAAAATATGAGAAGGAAACATTCTTCAGACTGAAAACAAGCTGAATCTTAAACCTAAATAGCGTTGATAGTCAGACCTTTATTGTATATGCGCCAAATCGAAAAAACTTAAAAAAGGTAGTCCACTTATGTGCAAGCGGTAAACTGAACTCGGAGATGTCAGAATTTACCAACGGAGCAGCAGTGGTAACGATGAGAGTAAGCAGAGAGCAGTATAGCGGCATAAATTTTATATTGTAGTAACCACATGTCAAACATAGAAGAAAGCGGCAATACGTGTCTATAAGGGCTAATGTGTATGCAATTATGATAATACCCTCATGACCCATTTTACAACCGGATGCAGCTAACTTAAGAGCTATCAAACTGTACTCCACATGTTAGGTTGTAATTGCAATTACATTTTTATCCTTGGCCAGGCAGACATTATGATCATGAGCTGCCTGGTTATTCCCATTTATAGTATAAGAATAGATATATACAGCCATATTGATAGGTGTATACGGTCGAAATAGATTTCGGCCCTCGTACGTTTGATCGGGTTCGAATGGTAAGCGATCGAAGTGAGACTTCGAGATGAATTCCGAAGATAGTACAAACAAGCTTCGAGCTCCAAGACCGATCAAGGAGTTGACTCGGTATCATTATCGAACCCATGACCAAATCGAATCGCAAGGCAACGTGAAGGTAGTCGGAGACGCACAGACCGATTGACATTCACCCTGAATGTCAAACTCGAACCAAGGTCGAGGGCTCGACCCAATAATGAGCTCGAGCCAATATCGAGTTCGCAGACAAGAGCCGTTGTAACCGCACTAGGGAAGAGAATCTTGGCGGGAATCGAGGAAGATAAAATTCATCATGGGTTCTCCACTGTATATATTTTATTGTAAATAAAGTAAGATCTCTCTACTATGAAGGGGGAATCCTTGTAAGCACATGGCAGGTTCACACATTGTAAGAAAAGACTACTTCTATTTATTGAAAAATAAATCTCGTGAGCTTGTTTCACTCAGCATACTCACTCTCCTCATTCAATAATTCATATCCCGTTTTTACAGCCAGGAATCTAATCATTTCCACTTCTAGTACGATTTATGTCAAGCTATATCACATATCCTTAGAACTACTAATAAATTTAACTATATCCGATTTTTGGGATAAACAGTTTGGCGCCCACCGTGGGGCTAAGGGTAACAGTGATTGTTTGATACAAATCTGCAATACACACTAGTTTACAACTTCAAATCAACAATGACAAACCCTCGATTGATGGCTTTACCTATCGACCATGACGCCGGCTTCAAAATGAAACCAACAACTTGGCACCCAGGGCCGGAAGGCGAATTAACGATGTCACCGAAGCTCGAGTCGAAGTACTACTAGATGTCAATTCACAAGTGGCTCTTGAGGCGAACCAACCTTTCGAACGGAAAAAAGCATTCAGGGTTGTACTCGATCTGTAGCTCGAGACACCCATAACGTGGAGGAGATCGGAGTCAGCTTACGGATGATCTTCTAGATGTTACAAGCCCAGCAAATAGCGATAGCTCAGTTGCAGAGTCAAACTCAGGTAAAAAACAGGCCGGAGCCCAATCCGCTTCGAGAAATCACCCACAGGACGGAACTAGCCATAGTAAAGTCAAACGAGCAAGAATCGGGGACTACTCCCGAAATTACTTAACCGCTCGAGGAACTCACAAAATGAGTCGAAGCCAACGATAAAAAAATAGAAACATATAATTTCAGGGTCGATCATATCCTAGGAGCTCCACCAATGTTAAAAGGGCTGGATTCGAAAACATTCGTACAAAAGCCTTTTTCCTCAAGCGCAGCCCCAAAATCAATCCCCAAAAAATTCCGCATGCCCGAAATTCCGAAGTATAACGGCACGACCGATCCCAACGAACAAGTCACCTCTTACACGTGTGCCATTAAGTGTAATGATTTGGAAGACGACGAGATCGAATCCGTGTTATTGAAAAAGTTCGGAGAAACCCTCTCAAAGGGAGCGATGATTTGGTATCATAATTTGCCACTAAATTCCATCGATTCTTTTGCCATGTTAGCGGATTCGTTTGTAAAGGCACATGCTGGTGCCATAAAGGTTGCAACAAGGAAATCGGACCTCTTCAAAGTAAAGCAAAGGGGTAATGAATTGCTGAGGGAGTTCGTGTCCCGATTTCAAATGGAACGCATGGAATTGCCACCGATCACAGACAACTGGGTCGTCCAAGCGTTCACCCAAGGGTTGAATAAGCAAAGTTCTGTAGCATCACGTCGGCTGAAGCAAAATTTGATCGAGTATCCAGCGATAACTTGGGCGGATGTACACAACCGATATCAGTCAAAAATTAGGGCCGAATACGACCAGTTGGGAGCTCCTTCCGAATTCATGCATCAGAACAGGACATCTATTAAAAACCAGAGGGACATCGATATGGAGCAAAGGTCGAACAGAGACCGATATCAACCGTACGTCGCAGATCGAATGAACAATGGTTCAACACGCAATGCCGCTCGAAACAATTGAAGGAATGATCGAGGACAAAATTCTCGAGGGCTTATGAGCAAGAATGGATTTGATAAATATGCCGATCCTATAGAAGCACCTCAGCTATCGGAGTACAATTTCAGCATCGACGCATCGGGCATTGTATCGGCGATCGGAAGAATCAAAGACACTAGGTGGCCTAGACCTATGCAAACCGACCCTTCCCAAAGGAACCCGAATTCGATGTGCAAGTATCATGGTACGCATGGCCACAGGACCGAGGATTGCAAACAATTGAGAGAAGAGGTAGCCTGTCTATTCAATGAGGGCCATCTTCGATAGTTCCTCAGTGACCGAGCCAAGAATCACTTTAGAGAAAGGGACGCCAGCAAAAAAGATAAACAAGAGGAACCTCTGCATATCATTCATATGATCATCGGTGGAGTCGATACTCCACAGGGACCCGTGCTCAAATACGGCAAGATACCGGCCGCAGAGGAAAAATGAACTCGAGGATATGTACCCGAGGGCACTTTATCATTCAGAATTGAAGAAGCCGAGGGCATCTCTCAACCTCACTACGACGCTCTGGTAATTTCTATCCTATTAAATAAAGTTCAAGTTAAGCGTGTCTTAGTGGATCTAGGTAGCTCTGTGAATATCATCCGATCTTGGGTAATGGAGAAGCTCGGTTTACAGAATCAAGTCGTGCCCGCAGCTCGGGTCTTAAACGGCTTCAATATGGCCAGTGAAACAACTAAAGGGGAAATTATTTTGCCCGTAAATATAGCTGGAACCATCCAAAACACTAAGTTCCACGTAATCGAAAGCGATATATGGTACAATGCCCTACTTGAAAGACCATGGATCCACAATATGAGGGCAGTGCCTTCGACTTTACACCAAGTGATGAAATTCCCTACGTCGGACGGCGTGAAGACAGTGTACGGGGAGAAACATGCTACGAAGGAAATATTTGTGGTCGATGAGATAACACCAATACCAACGTTATCGGCCTCAGAAAAGTCGAGCACAAAAGATAGGCGGGAAACCAAGTAGCAATCACAGCAACCAGTTTCGATCGAATCGGTGAAGCAGGAAATAGAAGATGACGAGGAAGAGTTTCTGACACCTCGAGCTCTCATCGTCCCTGATGACTCCGACGCCACCAAGTCAACAATCGAAGAACTGGAGCAGGTTATATTAATCGAACGTCTACCCGAGAGAAAGGTATACCTGGGAACGGGGCTGACCCCCGATCTCAGGAAAATAATTGTTCAATTTCTTATTGATAACATAGATGGTTTTGCTTAGTCCTATTTAGACATGACAGAGATCCCACCATCGATAACAATGCACCAGCTAAGCTTGGACCCTAGGTTCAAACCGGTGAAGCAAAAAAGAAGACCTCAGTCTGAGGTAAAACACGCATTTGTAAAGGATGAGGTAACTAAACTTCTCAAAATAGGGTCAATTCGGGAAGTAAAATATCCTGAGTGGTTAGCCAACGTAGTCGTAGTCCCTAAAACGGGGAACAAACTTAAAATGTGCGTAGATTATAAAGATCTAAACAAAGCATGCCCCAAAGATTCTTTTCCACTGCCTAGCATCGATCACATGATCGATGCCACAGCCGGCCACGAGACCCTTACTTTTCTCGACGCCTACTCCGGGTACAATCAAATTCGAATGAACCCGGAGGATCAGGAAAAGACTTCATTTATCACCAAGTACGGAACCTATTGCTATAATGTAATGCCATTTGGGCTAAAAAAAATGCATACTTACCAACGCCTAGTGAATAAAATGTTCGAAGAACAAATAGGTAAGTCGATGGAAGTTTACATTTATGACATGTTAGTTAAGTCCCTGCGCGCAGAGGACCATTTGACTCATTTGCAGGAAACGTTCAAGTTCTTAAGGAAATACAACATGAAGCTCAACCCCGAGAAATGTGCTTTCGGGGTTGGATCGGGCAAGTTCCTTGGTTTCATGGTATCGAATCGGGGAATCGAGATCAACCCTGACAAAATTAATGCCATCGAAGACATCACTATCGTGGATAGCATGAAAGCAGTGCAAAGGCTAACCGGGCGGATAGCTACCTTAGGCCGATTCATTTCGAGGTCATCAGATCGAAGCCACAAATTCTTCTCTCTACTCAAAAGGAAGAACAATTTCGCCTGGACCCTGGAATGCCAACAGGCACTAGAACAATTGAAGCGGTACCTATCGATCCCACCACTACTTCACACTCCGAGGACAGATGAGAAGCTTTACTTATACTTGGCAGTATCGAAAATCGCGCTAAGTGGCATCCTAATTCGAGAAGAGCAAGGTACACAGTTTCCTGTTTATTATGTAAGTCGGACCTTAGGAGAAGTAGAGACTAGATACCCTCACTTAGAGAAATTATCACTTGCACTAATAAGCGCCTCTAAAAAGTTAAGACCATACTTTCAATGTCACCCCATATACGTTTTAACCACTTACCCACTTCATAATATTTTGCACAAGCCCGAATTATCGGGTCGATTGGCCAAATGGGCCGTCGAACTCAGTGGGTACGATATCGAATATCAACCCCGTATGACCATCAAGCCCCAAATTTTAGCGAACTTCGTGGCCGATTTTACGCCAACCCTCGTACCCGAAGTTGAAAAGGAACTCTTGTTAAAATTGGGTACGTCGTCGGGGGGTTTGGACCCTTTACACAGATGGTGCTTCAAATGTGAAAGGGTCCGGGCTTGGCATCGTACTGAAACCTCCCACAGGTGGCATTATTAGGCAATCCATCAAAACCACTAGATTAACGAACAATGAGGCCGAGTACGAGGCCATGATTGCAGGTCTCGAGCTAGCTAAAATCCTGGGAGCAGAAGTCATCAAAGCCAAATGTGACTCTTTACTAGTGGTGAACCAAGTAAACAAAACTTTTGAGGTTCAAGAAGATAGGATGCAAAGGTATCTAGACAAATTACAGGTAACTCTACACCGTTTCAAAGAATAGACCCTACAACATGTGCCTTGAGAACAAAACTGTGAAGCCGACGCACTCGCAAATTTGGGGTCGTCGGTCAAGGAAGGTAAGATCAACTCGGGGACTGTCGTTCAACTCTCGAGATCTGTAATCAAGGAGGGACATGCCGAAATAAATTCCATGAGCTTAACCTTGGATTGGAGGAATAAGTATATTGAATACTTAAAGAACGGAAAACTCCCATCGAACCCTAAAGATTCGAGGGTTCTACGAACCAAGGCTGCTCGATTCACACTGGTTGAAGATGGAGCATTATACAGAAGGCCGTTCGACGGACCACGATATGTCTGGACCAGGAGACACCGATTATGTTTTACGAGAGGTCCATGAAGGCACTTGTGGAAACCACACCGGCGCTGAACCATTAATTCGCAAAATAATCAGAGCAGGGTACTACTGGGATAGCATGGAGAAGGACACTAAGGAGTTCATTCGAAAATGTGATAGATGTCAAAAGTTTGCACTGATGATCCATCAACCCAGAGAGCAGCTTCATTCAGTCATTTCTCTATAACCATTCATGAAATGGGGAATGGATATCGTCGGCCCTCTACCATCGGCCCCGGGTAAATCTAAATTCATTTTGTTTATGACTGACTATTTCTCTAAATGGGTTGAAGCACAGGCGTTCGAAAAAGTGAGAGAAAAAGAGGTTATAGATTTCATCTGGGACCACATCGTGTGTCGATTTGGGATACCAGCAGAAATAACATGCGATAATGGTAGACAGTTTATCGGCGGTAAAGTGACAAAATTCCTCGAAGACCATAAAATAAAATGAATACTGTCTACACCATATCATCCTAGCGGGAACGGACAGGTCGAATCAACAAAAAAGATTATCATCCAAAACATAAAGAAAAGATTGAACGAAGCTAAAGGAAAGTGGAGAGAAATTTTGCCGAAGTCCTTTGGGCATATCAGAAAACATCTAAATCCAGTACAGGAGCGACCCCATTTTCTTTAGTGTGTGACTCCGAAGCTTTAATTCCGGTCAAAGTCGGGGAACCAAGCACAAGGTTATGACATACATCGGAAGAATCGAACTACGAGAAAATGAATACTAGCCTTTAATTATTAGATGAAAAATGAGAAGCGGCACTGGTTCGAATGGCTGCACAAAAACAATGAATCGAAAGGTACTACAACAGAAGAACCAACCTCCGCCATTTCAAGACCGGGGACTTGGTCCTAAGGAAGGTCACCATCAACACTCGAGATCCTAATGAACGGAAGCTCGGCCCAAATTGGGAAGGACCCTATCAAGTCCTCGACATAGTTGGGAAAGGGTCTTATAAACTTGGAGCAATGGATGGAAAACCATTACCAAACAATTGGAACATATCACTTCTCAAATGATATTACTGTTAAGGTATGATTTTCTCCTCTCTATCATCTATATATGTATATTCGACACTAACTCATTGCAGGAATTCGACGAAAAACATCAAGACCTCTGGTTTCAAAGCACGCGTTGTACTCTTTTCCCCTTAAGTTCGGCTTTTATCCCAAATGGGTTTTTCCGGCAAGGTTTTAAACGAGACAACAACTATGTGCTACCCGAGGACAAATCAATAGTATCCGAGGCTCCTTCATAATCATCCTCGAATACTGGGGGTTACCAATCGGAATAAATCAAGTTCGGCACAAGAAAGTTGTTTCATATCAAATTCATATCGAACAAGGTCTCGATAGAGAAAAGTGTAAGGGCCAAATGGTCAATACAAACCATGCCCACGTAGTCTTGCTCGAATTATGGCACAAGATACAAACACATGTACAATGACTTATAAAGGAGAACTCTTTTTTTTCTCAGATATCTCAAACTTTGAAAAGATCTTCCTGCTTCATGATTCAAACAGGAGCCTATGGGCTAAGATACTTTGAGTTCGAGTTCGAAAACAATCACTCACTCAATTATTAAAGCCTAAGGGCTATCTTACTTCGAGTTCGAGCAATCACTCACTCGACCATAAAAAGCCTACGGGCTAAGATATTTTGAGTTCGAGTTCGAAACAATCACACACTCAATTATTAAATCCTAAGGGCTATCTTACTTTGAGTTCGAGCAATCGCTCACTCGGTCATAAAAAGCCTACGGGCTAAGATATTTTGAGTTTGAGTTCGAAACAATCACTCACTTAATTATTAAAGCGTAAGGGCTATCTTACTTCAAGTTCGAGCAATCACTCACTCGATCATAAAAAGCCTACGAGCTAAAATATTTTGAGTTCGAGTTCGAAACAATCACTCACTCAATTATTAAAGCCTAAGGGCTATCTTACTTCAAGTTTGAGCAATCGCTCACTCGGTCATAAAAAGCCTGCGGGCTAAGATATTTTGAGTTCGAGTTCAAAACAATCACTCACTCAATTATTAAAGCCTAAGGGCTATTTTATTTCGAGTTCGAGCAATCACTCACTCGATCATAAAATTCTACGGGCTAATATACTTTGAGTTCGAGTTCGAAATAATCACTCACTCAATTATCAAAGCCTAGGGGTTATCTTACTTCGAGCTCGAAATGTTCACTCAACTATTAAGCCTGTGGGCTACTTTTATTTTTCAAGTTCGGGCAAGCACCCACTCGACCACTAAGCCTATGGGCTACTTTTATTTCGAGCTCGAGCAAACACTCACTCGGCCATAAAGGCGACGAAGGCCGAATGCGATAAAATCACCTAAATCCTCATGAAAACATCCGCAAGGCATGAATGAAATCTCCACGAAGCAAGTTAGTAAAAGAAAAATATATTTGTATAGATATATAAAGATGGTTTACATAAATAAAAGCAACATAGAAGAAGCTAAGGGTTAAGCTTCTGGGTTATCATCGAGAGCGGTCTCTTCTCCACCGGGCTCCCCCCTATTTTCGGACCCGCTCTTCTACCGTCATCATCATCATCATCATCATCGCTATCAGAAGCTAAGGCTTCAGCATCAGCTTCGAGTTCTTTGGCCCTTTTGATCTCTTTAGCAAGGTCGAAACCTCGAGCGTGTATCTCCTCAAGGGTCTCCCTCCGAGACCGACACTTAGTAAGTTCGGCAACCCAATGTGCTCGAGTGTCGGCAATGTCTGCTGCCTCTCTTGCCTCCATTTGAGCAGCCTCCACATCGGCCCGATACACGGCAATGGTCTTGTCCGCCATGACTTTCGACAACTCGATCTCCACCTTGGCCTCAGCAAGCCTTGTTTCAAGCTGCTCGATCCTCTTGGCCTGAGCCGAACCTTTTTGCTTGATGCTTCGAAGCTAAACATTAGCCGATAATAATTTGGCTAAGATGGTTTCTTTTTCTGCAGCCAGGCGGTCGATAGTCTGTTTCCACCGGTCACATTCGGCTTTGATTTGATCGACTTCTTCCCGAAGCAACCCGATCTTTTTCAACCTTTTGCTGTAGCTGAGATAACGAAGGGTTAGCTTCCACAGTTGGGTTAAACCCATACTCTAACAGAACGAGGCTCACCTGCTTATCTAGTTCGGCCTCTTCTTCGCGAGCCTTAGCCAAATCTGCTTGGAGGTCCTTTATAACCTCATCCTTTTGGCTGCAAAGAAGCCGCAGAGCATCTCTCTCCCCTGAGACCTTCTGAAGCTCGACCTCACACTGGCTGAGGTCGACTCGAAACTTGCTAATGGCCTACACAGTATGGAAAAAATGCAAGTCAGGTTTAGAAAAGAACGAAGAAATCAAGCGCAGTAAAATCATTACCTGAGAAATGAAACGTTGGGCCTCTTCTAGGAGAAGAGAAGTGTCACTAATACTGGAGGCATCATCGACTCCAATAAAGCAATCCCAAAAAGGGTCCCCTACACTAGAGCCTCCGCTCATATCGGGGGGTCTTCAATTCTCGAGCTTCCTTTAACGCCTCCTCAAAAAAGGTCGGAAGAGAAGGAAAATGACCAATATCATGGTCCCGAGCGAATCGCTCGGGACTTTATGATCGAGACTCGGGGTATTGGAACCGACCCCGACCGGTATAGCCGTCATCGGCTCAGAAGGTCTGGCGACCTCGATAGCTTTCTAGAATCATTCAAAGCAAATATACATTATACATGCTGAAGATAAGCCTGCCCTTGCATGGACAAATATAAGTTTTTAAGGTAAATATTTTTTAATAATTGATTAAATCAGATGAATGTTGACACAATATATAGATTGTAACAAATATTTTATTCTATATAATCAAATAGTTCAGCTGTAGTAGAATGTCCATCATTTGTAGTTTGGTATTTATAATATAGTAGAAATGAGTATAATGATAATTTGATCAGAGAAAATTAAAGAAAACCTCTTTTCTTTTTTTGGACGTATAGTATATACTAGTATACATAATGTATACAATGTACGATCTTTTCGCTCTTTTGTCTTTCCATGGGCATGTAAAGTTTCATTTTCGAATAGATAATGATGCCTTCCTAAAGAGGCAAAAATAAAGATGTCAAGATCAATCTTTCTCAAAATAGAATAATTTATACTACATATTTAGTGATGAGGGGTCTAGAGAAGCTCCAAATTAAAATTGATACGCTCCCCGCTCCGGGATAAAGTGCGATTGCAAATTGAATGAAATGCTAATTTTCAAATTATAATTATATTTTAGTACTCTTTCTCTCCTAAAGTGTATGTGCTATTTGTTTACCCTTAAAACGAATAACAATTAAATTTGTACGCGATTTTAAGGATATGTGGATTGATTCAACACAATAATCAAGAATATTAGATAAACGAGTTAAAGACAAAATGAATAATCATACCAATTATAATGTTATGGCCCACCTTGAACTTAGGTTGAACAATAGTTTTGCCCTCGATCGGACCCTTGGTTCGAAGCCAATTGTGAATGAAGAACAAACAGTAAAGTAAGAACTTTGCAATAGCTAGAAAGCAGAAAAATGAATTTGTATTACCTTAGTTTGCATGTTACAATGTCCATCAAAAGAAAAAATCTTCCTTGTATATAGTAGGAGAATTTCATCCCTAATACAAGTCTAAAAAGGGTAAAAATCTTCTTTTTTCATTAATTACTGATCTGTAACTGACATCGAGCGAGATCTGTGCTGTGATATCCGGCCAGGTACGAATATCACAGCCCTTTATCCGTCGTGTGTAACCGTTTACCGTATTTTTCGAGGCTTTAGAATTCGTTCCGAGGAGCATTGCTTTATCGTGCCCGGTGATGAATACATCGTTCTTATTTTGTGGGTCTCGATACGAAAGGTTCCCGGCCTCGATTTCTGTCTCGTGCATCCGTGCCTTTCTTCCATTATTTTCAACGGGAAATCGGGGTATGCTCTATTATCTATTTTATCCGTATACAGATAGTTCCCTCATTTTTTGGAGAGTAGGTATCACGACCCAAACTCCCTCTGAATGAGTCGTGATGGCACTTAGTCTCTAAAACTAGGTAAGCCTAACACATACCGAAATGATAATAGGTTCTACTAAACAACTATTAAACATAAACCGAAAATTTCTAAATAAGCCAAGAATCTCAACATGATACAGTATCCCAAAACCGGTAGTACAAGTCATAAGCCTTTCTAAGAGTAACTACATATAATGAATACATCAATGTTCCAGAATAATAGGAAACAATGAAAATAAGTACAACAGAAGGTGACTTCGGAGCCTGCGAACATCCAGCAGGTGTACCTTGAAGTCTCCAGCCACACAAGCATATATCTCAAAACCAACTCGATCCGAAGTACCTAGTTCTGCACAAAAATGTGCAGAAGCGTAGCATGAGTATACCACAGTGGTACCCAATAAGTATCAAGCCTAACCTTGGTAGAGTAGTGACGAGGCCAGGTCAAGACACCTACTAGACATGTAAACATGTGCCGGATATGACATAAAGCTAACAAGGAAGGACTATCAATGTAAGACCAATAGCAGAAAGAATTCAAATTACAATCAACAGTGAAGATAAGGAGAACATAAATGGCAACGAGAAATAACCAAGTAATTAAGCAACAACATAGTCGAGGTACGGATGAAATATGAATGTGTTCAAGTAGGGAAAATGATGACAACTCAACCAATCAAATCATTCCTAATATACGAATTTCAACAATCCCACTTCTCATAATCTCGGATCAATAAATCACAACTTCCAAACCTTTAATACACATGGCACTTTGTGCCCACATTTTCCATATCACTTCGCACGGCAAAATTCACGCACTACCAGATACGTAGTATCCGTGTCAAATGCTATAAATAATATTCGAGGAATCTATTCATATATAATAAAGTTTGAACCAAACAGAAAATCAATGAGAAAATGAGTTTATTTGGAAAACATTTGGATGAAGAGAATAACATTTTCAAATAAAATAAGGCATCGAATAAACTACTGATTTGAATATAGAATTTAATAAATTAAAACATAATAGCAATTCCTTTTTAAGTAAAGTAGAAACATCAGATAGGGTAAGGAGATTAAGTTGAGAAATCGATTAAAGTGAAATATGACGACTATTAAAAATAGTAAGGTACCGAATGAAACGATGATTTTTAACTTAAGAGTCACATAAGGTAAGCATGTTATTAATTATTTTATTTAAAATCGTTGTGTTACTAACAACTCAACAGGGTATGAGGTAATGACTCAGCGTAGTAAATTCATCCTCAAAATCAATCCACCAAAATAATAGTAATAGGAAAGGAAAACAGAAAATGATGGCAAAGCAGTAAACTAATGAAAACCAACTCAACCCACGAAAACAGTAAAAACCAGAAATACCAATCCTCAAAGTCTCGTACAAAAGAACCGAAGCCAACACAATACAACAAGGAATACAAAACACATAAACTGTTGCGGTGCGCAACCCGATCCAACCGTACAACATTATCCTCCCTTATTCCACCATGTAAATATCAATAACAATAAATAAATATATGTTGCGGTGCGCAACCCGATCCCACCGTACAACACTATCCTCCTTTATTCCACCATGTAAATATTAATAATAATAATAATAATAATAATTAAATATATATTATGGCGCGCAATCTGATCCCACCATATAATCAGAGTCAATATCATAATCCTCCCTTATTTCACCATATCACTCCACCCTTATTCCACATGTTGCGGCGCGCAATCCGATCCCACTGTATCGATATAAATCCTCCCTTATTCCTCATGTCGCGGCGTGCAAACCGATCCATAAATAAATCAATAACATTAACAATCCAATACTCAATTTATAAGAATATCTACAATCATAGGGTATGAGTACACGACAATGAAGGAATCACGTAAAAATCAAAGAACGCAACAAAAATTACAAAAGTAACAGGACAAATGAAGCACAAGACAACTAAGGCGTACAATTACAACAATTAAAACAAGTAGCAGATAAGCACGGAGTCATACAAGAAACACAACAATTAAGAAGTCACAAGACAATAAGGAAGGCAACAACTTCAACTAAAGCATATACGTGTAATATATCAAGTAATAAGTACAATGAGTGCTAACAATGTCAAATAAAGTATATAAGAGTATATTAATGATGAGAGACATAACTTGTCATGACAATTCACTTAAAGGCGTGAGAAAAGTCTAGATAACCTAAACCGGTCAAATACCGCATATAGCCTATGTACCCACTCGTCACATTGCGTACACGGCTTTCACATAACACAATTAGTACAATCAACTCGAATCCTAAGGGATAGTTTCCCCACACAAAGTTAGGCTAGACACTTACCTCAATTCGGCCAAATCAATACTCAAATTAGCTTTTCCCTTTACAAATTCACCTCCGCTCGGCTCAATCTAGCCAAAGACGACTTAAATACATCAAATAATGCAAGAGAAAACAATTTCAATTAACATAGCTATGATCTTTATACAATTTCTAAAAAGTCAACAAAAAGTCAACCCCGGGCCCGCCGATCAAAACCCTGGTCCAAGGGTAGGTCTTGACTACTCATAGCCCCACGAGTCCATATACGTGTTTTGTTTTCAAATCCGAGTCTAATTCGACTCTCAAATCCCAAATTTTTATTTTTCAAAACTTTGACAAAATCTCCAAATCTTTCCCTTAGATTCTCATGAATTTGATATTAAATCTAATGTATAATCATAAAATATATTTGAAAATTGATTAGAGGCACTTACCCAATGGTTTGATATGAAAATCCTTCCACAAAATTGCCTCCCATCGAGGTTAGGGTTCAAAACATGATAAAATGAAGCTAAGTTTCGGAATACTCACCTATAAGCAAGCTGCAGATGTTGCATTTGCGACACTGGGTTCGCAAATGCGAAATCGCAAAAGAGAAGAATCCTTTGCAAAAGCGAAGCTTGAACAGTTTTGATGCCTTCGCAACTGCAACAGAAAATGTTGCAAATACGGACACTAGTCTTCGCAAAAGCGACCAGTTTGTCGCAAAAGCGACCCTCCCCAGCCCAGGCCTTCATCGCAAATACGATACAGAGTTCGCAAATGCGAACTCTACAGGTTTTGCAAAAGCGATCATTTCTTCGCAAATGCGATACCTTCCCCAGCAGCCCAGGTTCGCAAATGCGAGGACTACCTCGCAAATGCGGTAGTCGCATTTGCAACATAAACATCGCAAATGTGATGGAAGCAGTACCAGCACTCAAAATTGAACAAAATCAAATCTGAAACCAATCCAAAACTTACCCGAGCCCTCGAGGCTCCAAACCAAACACATACACCAGTCCAAAAATATAACCCGAACTCGCTCACGCGATCAAAATACCAAAATAACCTCTAGAATCACGAATCAGACTCTAAAATGCATGAAAATCACAGTGAACTTCAAGAACTTCTAGAATCGCAATCAAGCGTCCGAACCATATCAAATCAACTCCAAATGACACCAAATTATGCAGGCAAGTTCTATATGAAGAAACGGACCTATTCCAAGTCTCGAAATCAAAATCCGAACCCGATATCCTTAAAGTCAAACCATGGTCAAACTTAGAAAAATTCTAAACCTTTAAATTGCCAACTTCCGCTAAATGATGTCAAAACCTCTTAGAGACATCCAAATAAAAATTCGGACATACGCCCAAGTCCAAAATACCATCCGGACTTACAAGAATCATCAAAACTCTGATCCGAGGTCAAATACTCCAAAATTCAAACCTTGGTCAATTCTTTCAACTTCGAGCTTCTCAAATGAGAGTTCACTCCTTAAAATTATTTATGAACCACTCAAAAACCTGAGTTGTTGATACACGTAAGTCATAATACACTATGTGAAGTCACTCATGACCTCATACTGCCAAAACGGACGTAATTACTCAAAACGACCAGTTGGGTCGTTACAGTAGGTTTGCCGAAACGATGGGAAACGATAGATGAACCCCGGTTTCTTCCCTCGTACGTTATAACTGAGATGATGGGTAAATCAAAACATCTCATAAGTCGCATCGTTCTGACTTCGGACGCGTGTTAGTCAATGACTGATCGTCTCTAAATGTGAAACGTCGCGCATTGATTGTTATTTCCCCTATAAAAGCACCAACCCTCTTCACTTCTTCCACTTTTCGATTCTAGACGTCACCTTCGAACATTCTAGAGGCTTTTAATCTTCCCAGATATTCATACATTATTCATTGAGCCTTCATATATTCATCTTCATCTTCATACTTCTTCTTTGAATCTTCATCCCAGACATTCATACCTTCACACCATCTTCAGATCTTCATATTTTTCTTCAAACCTACATTTTTCAGATTATAATGGCTGAAACTTCCAAGTCAATGCCTCAGCAGGCTGCCCCCTCATCTTCTCACCTGGCCGCAGATGCCGAGCTGGCCGTTCTCGAGGTGGCTCAGAAGCCCCCCATGAAGAGATTCAACCCGGGGGCTGCTCTATCGGGGATAAGTTCAAGGTCGAGAAGGCCTCTAGTCAACAAGACTGAGGCGAGGGAGAATGGAGATACATATGCTCTATCATTAAAGAAACCCTATCCATAGTCCAAGCAGACTGTAAGTAGGCGGCAAGGACGTGGTCGTCCCCGATCCCAATGACGATATTACTACTTATGTGAAGGGGTATTTGAGTGTTTACACTTTCTCCTTCACGCTCCCCTTGTGGACCCCGCAGTTCTTGCTTTCTACAAGAGGTACGAGGTGTGCCTTGGGCAAATCCAATCGTCCTTTTGGAAGATTGTGATCCTATTGCACCATTTTGTGAATAGCACCGAATCTCCTATGTTTACCCTCGACCACCTACTCCGTCTATACAGTCCTCAAATTTTTCGAGGGGGACTGATCAAGCTCGTTCGCCGAGCAACAATGCTCATTTCTCGAGCAATGATGAGGACCGAAACCGAGGCTGGTAGGAGAGGTTCGTTCAGGTGAAAACTGAAGACCTGATCTCCCCCCCCCCCCCCCCCCGAGTTTCTGCCATTCCCTGAGGAGTGGAACATATCCCGTAAGTATTATCTTTCTTTATATTATTTCTCTCATCGCCTATGTTTGTGGTCATGCAGTTGTTGCTCAATTTCCCAATGCAATCCCCCGATTCAAGGAGTGGATCGAGGGAATGTAAGTAGATGTCGTACTCTGAGCACACATGGCGCAAACTTTCAAAGGGCAAATAATAGGCCCATTCTCATGGTAAGGTTTTTCCATAAATCGTTACCGTCACGCTCTAAACTTATATAGTGCTAACCTTTTTTTCTCTCACAGGTCTGGCTAAGACTTCCAAACTTAGGCCGCTGGATGAGGACGAGGATCCGTCCTTGCTTGCCGAGCCCTCAATTTTAGGGCAGCCTAATTCTGCCACGAATGAGGAGAAGAAGAAAAAAAAGAGACAGTCATCGGGTTCCCCGGATCCAGAGGCGAAGAGAAAAAAGAAGGCAGCCACTGGGGTTTAGAAGCCCAAGAAGAACACCAAGTCCAGGGTACCGAACTCTTTCTTTCTCTACCGGCTCAAGGATGAGCCCGAAGAAGACGACATCTTCATCTCTCATGAGTCGACACCTACTGGGGAGCAAGCGAAGACCGAGAAAGAGGACCACGAGGTCGATCCCCTTCTGACTCGGGAACCTGAGGGGGAGATGGAGGTTGTGGCCTCCCAGGAAGCTGCTCCTATACCGAGTCCATGCTCGAAGAGGCCCAAACAGGCAAAAGAAAGTCAAGTGAGGGAGCGTAGGGTTCGGATGATCCCCTCAACTCCTTTTTTGACGGCATAGACATGGCCGCATTGGAGGAGTTTTCCTAGTTGGGTCACATGTAGACCCTGAAGAAGGATGTGCCCTCGGGAGCTGGAGGGCGAACTAGTAAAGCAATTTCCAGCACCGAGTGTGGACCCCGGGCAAAAGAGAACGGTCGTCCTCACAATCCCGGAGTATGCTCGGGTCCTGTCTACTCCGGTGGGCGTAGCCAGCTACCTCCGATTCCTGGTGACCGAGGAGGACCAGGCAAAGATGAACGAGGTGGGCATGTCAAATCTTTTCAACGAGGCGCAGCAGGTGCTGAACCGGGTAAGGCGTTAACACTTTTGTACGCCTTTATGAATCCTACTTAGGTTTTTATTTAATGTCTCTTACTAATTTCATCGTTTTACAGGCTTCAGTGCTTCACCATGAATGCTTCCTTCGGTACTGCTTGAAAATTAGCCAGCTTGAGTTCGAGCTCAAAGAGTATGTCCGGAAGAAGGACATATATGGGGCTCTTAGTGAGAAAGAGGACGAAGCCCTTAAAGACCTCCCGATATCCAGGTCGAACTGGAAAAATATCAAAAAGAAGCCTTGACCCTGAAGCGGGAACACGTCGACTTGTTTGAGAAGGTAAAGATATTTGAAGCTAAAAATGAGCATCTAGCCACAGTGACTAATAACACAACTTCACAGGTCTAACAGAAGATAGACCTGATCGACTAGCTGGATGAGATGAAAGAGGTCGAGGCCACGACCGAAGTGTGGAAGGGCAGGATGGACCTGCTGGCCTCGGAGAAAGAAGTTGCAAAAGTGGAGCTGGCATCGGTCGAGAACCAACTTCGGGTAGGGAAGGACAAAGCCAATAAGTGGTCTCGGTTGAACGATGATCTCCGTGCACAGCTGAGCTCGGCCATCACAGAACGGTATGCTCTTGGAAGAGAATATGCGGCACTGAGGTCCAAATTGGATAGAACCTTTGTTGATGCCGAGGAAATGGTGGCCCAGTACAAGGCCGACGTAGAGGCATCCAAGACCCGCTTAAAGACAAAGACTAAATATATAAAGTGGTTGTCCAGAAGAGAGACCCTCGAACAGATTCACGCCCGAGGTTTTGACCTATCGACCAAGATCGAGAAAGCTAGGAGGTTCGAGACCAAGGCAAAGGAGCTCTACGAACCTGAGGGTGCCAAAGGCTCCGAGGGTTCCAATTTCCAAGGGCTCTGAGGGCTCTGACAGTTCTAGCGATGAGTCGGCCCCCAGTGATAACTAGGCGTAGATGCCTTAGTACGTTTTCAGTTTTTTATTTTCTCTTATGTATTGTTTTTTATTTATTTGGAGGCTGATCTATCGGGCCTTTGTAAATATATTTTGGAATATATATATATAAAAAATTTCCCTTTCTGGAAATATCGTGTCTGTACTTTTCCAGCATTTTCTTGCAATTTCTATTCGTATATTATTTTTTATGCCATAGCATAGAATCAGATGTAGTTCTGGGACATTCGTTTTTCGGAGGTTCGAGTGAAGCCTGACTTTGATGTAACTTTATTTGCTCGTGGCTTCGAATCCTCACTGATACCGGAGGTTTCTAAGATGCTTAAGTATTTTCAGACGATGTTTTTGTCGTGGGTAACCTTTTAATAGGTTTCGAATTTTTGTAAAGACCTTACTTTCTGCTTACGAATTTCGAATGTCTCTTAGCAATTTTTAAGGGTGGCCATAGCCTTTTATATTTGGGCACCACCTAATAGGTTTGGTCCTCCGAGATTCGATAGCCCGGGTCATCTGAAATTTTTTGGGCGACAGTCCTCGGTTAGGGGTAGCCCGTGGGCTCTAGGATCCGGGATTGAAGAAGCAAAGACGCATAGTAGCAAAGTGAAAATTTCTTTCATTGCTTAGTATGCAAGGTACACAATCGAAAGCATTTAAAAATTATACCATGTCTAGAGCGGACTATATGGGCACAGTTCATACGACCATTTGGCCCTTATGATGAATCCTAACCACCAAGCCTTAACTTTTAGCACATAATTTTATTTTTCTCTTGCTAAATACCTTAATCCAAGGGTAATGGCTCCCAGTATTCGAGGTTGAATTCGTGAGGGCTCGGATACTGTTGACCGGAAGCGAACAATTGTGGACTCTGGTTTGAAGCTGGTCTTCGAATCTAGGTTAGCACGTTTTCCTAATGCCTCGTTAAAAACCTTGCCGAAAAACCCACTTTGGGACAAAACCGGTTTAAGGAAAAAAGAATGCAATACGTGCTTTCAGACCTAATAGCCACATTCGTCCTTGGCCGTTTACCTGCATATGTTAGTTCGATTTATAACATGATTAAAAAGTAATTGAGTTCGTACCTCAGCAGCAGTACCACTTTAAGTGTGCCATGCTGTATTTGTTCGGTGGTTGTACGTCGTTTTCTGCTACGAGTTTATACGAGACTTTGCTGGTTATTACGACAACTCGATATGATCATTCCCAGTTCCTTCCCAACTTTTCTTCGTTCGGGTTCCTAGTGTGTAATAGTACTTTCCTCAACACCAAGTATCCGACTTGAAAGTGTCGTAGGCTAGCTCTTCGATTGTAGTACCTTTTTATTCGTTGTTTCTGGATGGCCAACTGGACCAGGGAGTCCTCTCGCATTTCATCCAATAGTTCCAGGCTCGTGATCATAACCTCACAGTTTGGCTCTTCTATCGCATATTGGAACCTGAGGCTTGGTTCTCCCACCTCGACTGATATTAAGGCTTCGGCTCCGTAGACCAACGAAAATGGGGTGGCCCCGGTACTAGATTTTGAAGCGTACGGTATGCCCACAGAACTTCAGGCGGGATCTCCTTCCATTTCCCTTTCGCACCGTCCAACCTCTTTTTCAGGTTTTGAAGTATGGTTTTCTTTGTTGACTCTGCCTGCCCATTCCCACTAGGGTGATAAGGTGTTGATAGTATCTTCTTGATCTTGTGATCTTCGAAAAATATATTTAGCTTGCTGCCGATGAATTGTTTTCCATTATCACAAACGATATCGGCCGGTATCCCCAATCGACATATTATGTGGTCCCAGATAAAATCAATGACTTCTTTCTCCCGAACCTTTTAGATTACTTGAGCCTCGGTAGGGGACCGACGATGTCCCAGATTAATTGAGCTTTACCGGATGCCCACAGTAGGGGACCGACGATGTCCATTCCCCACTTCATAAATGGCCACAGAGATAAAATCGAGTGGAGCATTTCTCCTGGTTGATGGATCATCGGGGCGTGTCTCTGGCAGTCATCGCATTTTCGTACGAAGTCTTTCGCATCTTTATCCATTTCAGTCCAGTAATAGCCGGCCCTGATTAGTTTCCGAACCAAAGATTATTCCCCCGAATGGTTCCCGCAAGTGCCTTCGTGAACTTCTCTCAAGGCGTATTCTGTCTTTCCCAGTACCAAGCATCTGCCTAGCGGGCCATCGAAGGTTCTCCTGAACAATTCCCCTTCGACCAAGCTAAATCTGGTAGCCTTGGTACGCAGGGTTCTCAATTCTTTAGGATCCGAGGGAAATTTTTCGGTCTTCAAGTAGTCTATGTACTTGTTCCTCTAATCCCAAGTTAAATTTCTTGAGTTTACTTCGGCGTGGCCTTCATCTATTATCGACTTCATGAGTTGCACTACTGTTCCCGAACTGAATTCATCGGCATCGACCGATGAGCCAAGTTAGCCAGTGTATCGGCCTCGCTGTTCTGATCTCGGGGTACATGTTGTAGGGTCCATTCCCTGAATTGATGCAACGTTACCTGTAATTTGTCTAAGTACCTTTGCATTCATTCTTCTTTTACTTCGAACGTCACATTACCTTGATTTACCACAAGAAGGGAGTCGCATTTAGGTTCGATCACCTCGGCTCCAAGGCTTTTAGCAAATTCTAGACCTACAATCATGGCCTCATACTCGGCCTCATTGTTAGTCAATTTCACAGTTCTAATAGATTGCCTAATTACATTTCCCATAGGCAGTTTTAATATGATGCCGAGCCCGGACCCCTTTACGTTCAAGGCACCATCTATAAAAAGGGTCTAGATTTCGTAAGTGGTCCCCGTGGTTAACAGTAATTCCCTTTCGACTTCGGGTACTAAGGCCGGCGTAAAGGCGTCCACAAAGTCTACCAAAATCTTAGATTTTATGGTGGTTCGGGGTCGATACTCGATATTATGCCTGCTGATTTTGACGGCCTATTTGGCCAACCGGCACGAGAACTCGGGTTTGTGCATGATGTTCCTCAGCAAGTAGGAGGTCACCACACATATGGGGGGGCATTGAAAGTATGGCTTTAGCTTTCAAGAGGCACTTCGCAAAGCGAGCACCAATTTTTTCAGGTGAGGATACCTTGTTTCGGCCTCGCCTAGAGTTCTACTGACATAGTACAACAATAACAACATACCCAGTATTACTCAGTATTTACTATGTCAGTTCTACTAACATAGTAAATAGGAAATTGTGTACCTTCCTCCTCCCAGACTAAGACTCCACTTACTGCCACCTCGGAAATGCCCAAGTAAAGGTACAGTTATCCGTCCGCCCTCGGAGGGTGCAATAGGGGTGAACTCGATAGGTACCATTTGAATTCTTCCAAAGCTTGCTGGTATTCTGGGTCCAGGAAAAGTAATTCTTTTTTTAACAGTGAGAAGAATCGATGGCTTTTGTCCGAGGACCTCGATATGAACAGGCCCAGGACAGCTATATGCCCAGTGTTGTAAAACCGCAGTCTTCTGAATAGGGCGTTGTACCTCATGTCCCCTTTGATCACGTAGAACTTTGTCTCTTGGATCGTCCTGGCATATTCACTGGCAGGGTTATCTCCCCTTTAGTGGTTTCGCATGTCATGTTAAATCTGTTCAATACCCAGACTGCCGGCACTATTTGGTCATGTAACCCCAATTTCTCTACGACCTTCAATCTGATGATGTTGGTTGAGCTACCTGGATCAATCAACACACGTTTAACTCGAGATTTATTAATAAGTACGGATATTACCAGTGTATCATTGTGAGGTTATACGATGCCCTCGGCATCCTCATCGCTGAACAAAATGGTTCCCTCCGAGATATAATCTCGGGTGCATTTTTCCATTGTGATAGATATTTTAGTGCGTTTTATCATTGTCCCTTGGGTTACATTGACCCATCCAATGATCATGTTGATGACGTGATGAGGCTCCTCTTTTTCGGCCTGTTTGTTGGCGTCCTTATTCCTGAAGTGGTTTATGGCTCGATCACTCAAAAGTTCTCGGAGGTGCCCGTTATTAAACACCTGGGCAACTTCTCTCAAATATCAACAATCCTCAGTCCTGTGGCCATGAGTGCCATGATACTTACACATCAAGTTAAGATCTCTTCGGGTAGGTTCGAACTGCAATGGTCGAGGTCACTTGGTTTCCTTGATGTGCACGTTGGCTGATACGATGCTGGCAGCATCAACGTTGAAGTTATACTCCGATAATATTGGCGCTTCTCTATCTCTGAGTGGCCTGTTGAAACTATTTTTGCTCATCACACCTCGGCTATTGGGCCCTCGATCACCTCTCTTTTCGTTCCTTGTGGGGTGACGCCCGGACCCATTTCCCCTTTGGTCTGTGCTGTATGGTTGGTACCAATCTCGGACCGTCCTTGGCTCATGATCGACGACTCTCTTAGACTTGTCGTCGGCCCTGATGGGATAAATAAACCCAGAAGGGGTTCTGAGTTGGTCGTCCTCGACTCTGATCTGTGACTGGTACCTGTTGTGGACGTCGGCCCAAGTTACCGTCGGGTACTGTACCAAATTTTATTTTAACTGCTGTGAAGCCAAGGAGCTTTAGGGGTTAAGTCCTTGAGTAAACGCCTGAACGACCCAATCATCTGTGATCGGAGGCAGGTCCATCTGTTCCATCTGGAACCTCGACACGAACTCCCTGTGCATCTCATTGTCTCTTTGTTTAACCTTAAAAAGTTTTGACTTTCTAGTCTCGACCTTGATGGCCTCGGCATGGACCTTCATGAAAGTATCTACAAGCATAGAAAATGAGTCAATGGAATTTGGGGGTAAGTTGTGATACCATATCATTGCTTCTTTGGACAAATATTTTCCAAACTTCTTCGGTAACACCGACTCGATCTCATCATCTTCCAAGTCGTTCCCTTTGATTGCACATGTATAGGAGGTCACATGCTCATTCGGATTTGTGGTTCCATTATATTTTGGGATATCAGGCATACAAACCTCTTTGGGATAGGCTTCGATGCCGCTCTCGGAGGAAAAGGCTTCTGGATAAACTTCTTGGAATCCGACCCTTTCAATATCGGGGGTGCTCTCGGTATTTGATTGACCTTGGAATTGTATGTTTCCACCTTCTTGTCATTTACCTAAATTATCTTTTCACCTGACTCCACCCGCTTCATTAATGCTTCGAGCATTCTCATTATTTCTGGATTGACCCCGGGCACAGCTTCACCCGGTCTCTTCTGCTCATTTCTCCGAATGTGTTTTCGGGACTGTTCGGGCTCAACTCTGCTGGGGGTGTGGCATTGATTCTGTAGCTGCGCTATCGCCTCCTATTGAGCCTGCAACATTTGAAAGATTAACCGTAATCTTACTCCATCGCCTTCGGGCGCTTCTCGAGTTGTTGGTCGGGCTCCCCAGTGAAAGCTATTTTCGGGATCAATTGGCAGGTTGAAATCGATGGCCACCTGTGAGTTAGCATCGGCCAGATCGACAATAGAGACTCCGTTGGGATCAGCAGGAGGTACCTCTTTGCTAGGCACCAGATTGTTGTTTTCGCCATGATGGCCAGACTCAGCGTCAACGTTCAACTAGGCAGATTGAGAATTTGACATTTTTAAACTGACCTGAAATTAAGACTTTAAAGAACAAGCGTAAAATAGAGTGTGTTATGGAGATTTGTATCAAATTACGACTATTATCCTTAGATCCACGGTGGGCGCCAAACTATTTACCTTTAAAACGATTAACAATTAAATTTATATGCGGTTTTAAGGATATGTGGATTGATTCAATACAAATACTCAAGAATATTAGATAAATGATTTAAAGACAAAATGAATAATCAAAACAATTATAATGTTAAGGCCCGGCTTGAACTTAGGTTGAACAGTAGTTTTGCCCTCGATCGGACACTTGGTTCGAAGCCAATTGTGAATGAAGAACAAACAGTAAAGTAAGAACTTTGCAATAGCTAGAAAGTAGAAAAATGAATTTGTATTACTAGGAGAATTTCATCTATAGTACAAGTTTAAAAAAGGTAAAAATATTCCTTTTCCATTAATTACTGATTCGTAACCGACATCAAGCGAGATCCGCGCCGTGATATCCGGTCAGGTATGAATATCACGGCCCTTTATCCGTCGTGCGTAACCATATGTCCATCTAAAGAAAAAAAACCCTTTATATACTAGGAGGATTTCATCTATAGTACAAGTCTAAAAAAGGTAAAAATCTTCCTTTCCCATTAATTACTGATTTGTAACCGACATCGAGCGAGATCTGCTCCGTGATATCTGGTCAGGTATGAATATCACGGCCCTTTATCCGGTGTGCGTAACCGTTTACCATGTTTCCCGAGGCTTTAGAATTCGTTCTGGGTCCGGGGAGCGTTGCTTTATCGTGCCCAGTGATGAACATATCGTTCTTCTTTTGTGGGTCTCGATACAGAAGGTTCCCGGCCACGATTTCAGTCTCGTGCATCCGTGCCCTTCTTCTGTTTTCTTCACCGAAAAATCGAGGTATGCTCTATCCCCGATTTTACCCGTATACATTATTTTTTTTTGTCACAAATAGTTATTATTATATCCTTATCAACCAAACAACATGTCAAGTAATGTTTCTTGATACTTGAATTTCACCTAGTCATATCACAAGATTAATACAAATCAAGGACAAGGGTGATTGAAGCCCTAAGAAAACTCGTGACATTGACATGGGCCTCCAAATATCAAAACAGAGCTTCCAACCGAATACCACTCCAAATGGATTTTTATATATATATATATATATATATATATATATATTAGCTGAAGACTCGTGGTACTATAAGCAGAAGTAGGAAATATTAGGATGGTAGGCGCTTTTAACACTCCCTATTTAAAATATATTCTCAAATTTTAAGGTTGTTTACCCTTAAAATTGGATAACAATTAAACTTATAATGTAGTTTTAAGGACAAGTGATTTCACCTAATACCAATTGATAAATGTGAAGATTAATGATAGAAATGAANGGCGCCAAACTGTTTACCCTTAAAATTGGATAACAATTAAACTTAAAATATGGTTTTAAGGACAAATAATTTCACCTAATACCAATTAATAAATGTGAAGATTAATAACACAAATGAAACTATAAAGTAAAGCGAACCAGTATTGAAACGGAATTCAACTCTCGAGCTAGGGTGCCCTCGAACTGATTGATACCAAAACAGTTAAAAATAAAGCAAGCTGATGAACAAGAGAGTATAAGCTAAAGAGAGAGCATTATATTGGCTTTTTTATTCGAGAACAATATATCTTACAAATGGTTAATACTCCCCTTTATATATTAGAGAAATTCTACTTATGGTATAACTCTAATTATAGAAGAAAATCCCATGATTAGCTAATTAACCGTTCCTAATTTGATCCGTTCTGAGATTTCCGCCATGATCTTCGACCAGTCACGGATATTTTGCCTTTCTGTTATTATGTTATCTTCGATCTTGCTCGCTGCGTGTCTCATTCGGTCTCGATCGTTGTTGCCCTCGATCTCGACAGGTACCTCGAATCCCGAACTTGGTACCTTGTCCTCATACCTTGGTCTGATCCACTACGGGGCCGACCTTCGATGCAGCTCCCTGGTCCCGGTCAGATAGAAAAATTGGCTGGGGTCGGTATTAACCGTATACAGATAGTCCCCTCATTTTTTGGAGTGTAATGACAAGAAACGACTTTAGCTTTCGATTTTTACCTCGACCTACCATGATGTCACCGTCGTTACGTAAGCGACGGAAGTGACCAAAATGTCCCGTCGGTACAGTTCCCCAAGTTATTAATATGTATCAGTTGGTGGTCAGCCACTAGTGTCCTTGAACCGTCGTCGTGAATCCCATAAATAGGCCTCTTTTTACACTCTTTCAAACTTTACCTTCAACCTTTTCTAATCTCCAAAGCTTTTTACATCTTCTAAGTTCTTCATCTGCAAATCTACGATTTTCACTGCCAACCTCTTCTTAGAACACCAAATCTGATCATCTCCATCTATTTTTAACTTCAAATTCAAATGGCAAAAATGTCAAAATGCCATTTCCCGAGAAAGGGAATATTAAGCGTAAGTACAATCCCACTGTTAGCTCCTATTTATTATTTTGCTCCTTTGCTTCTTCTCATTGATATCCTTTTCTGTGATATAGCGGTAGCTTGGATACCCGGTGCAATTCCTAACCTCAAGAGCTGGGTTCGGGATCTGGCCTTGACCTCTACGTATGCCGAAAGCTCATGACGCGATTTATCCAAGGGCCGATGGGAGGCCAAAAATTATGGTAAGCCCTTTTCCACGTCTTTGATGATTTTGTTAAAGTATTTCTTACTTAATTTCCTTTCATACAGGCCTTGGCAAAGATGTTGTCATGAGGCCCCTATCTAGTGAGGAGAAGACTTCGATCCCAGCACCGAAACTAGCGAAGGACAAAAATAGGAAAAAGACCTTAACCTCCGAGGATCCAGAACCTAAGAAAACGAAGGCTCGTAAGCCGAAGAAGAACATCATTCTTCTGGCCGAAGACTCTGTTCGGCGTCTAAGAGAGAAAGATGAAGAAGAGGAAAAAGATGACTCCGGGCTTATGGCCCGAGTAGGAATGAGCACCGAGGCCCCAAAGGCCACTAAATCGGTGAAGGCTATAGAGACTCCATCTCGAGATGAGGGGGTGTCGGGAAGAGACTTGGGTTAAGTCCTCGAGTCATCGAAGATTGAAGATGCCTCCCACCATAATGAGCCAATGGTGGGTACGGCTGTAGGGGCTGGTCTCGAGGCCCCTCGAGATAGAGAGAACGCCCCAAGTGATCCACTTGGGGCAACAGAAATTGGAGGCTCCCAGCTTCTCCCCTCGTTTTCTGAGGAGATGATTCAAAAGGCTCGGGCCTTGAAGACCCCCTCTATCGAAGGGGCCCACGGAATGGAGGACCCCTTCTGTGATTACTTTACTGGGGTCGAAGATGCTTTCGTCCTGAGTGACTTGTAGGTCTAGAGGAAGGACTCGGGCGAGGCATCGAGCCTTTTCAACGAAGCGCAGCAAGCTCTGAATCTGGTAAGCCTTAACTCCCCGTGCGTTCATTTCTCTCTTCCTGTCTAACTTCTTTTCTTCTTTCTACGTAGGCCTCAGCACTTTATCGGGAAGCATTTTCTCGGTCTCGAGCTAAGTTGAGTCAGTACGAGGCCGGCATACAAAGGCTTACCGAGGAGAGGAATGCCCTCAACCTTCTCGGTGGGCAAAAATAAGAAACGATCAAGGACCTCTGATCCGAGTTGACCACAGCTCACAAAGATCAGACCGACCTGATCGAGCAGGTAATGAAAATCTTAAAAGCTCATGGGCTCGATTCGAGAACGGTGGCTAATATTTCAATCTCACAGCTATAGCAGAAAGTCGAGAGGATCGAGCAGTTCCGAGAGGAGGTCAACATGATGAAGGCGGAGACCTTAGGATGGAAAGAAAGTATGGACCGCTTTGCTACAAAAAAAGAGAGTGCTCGAGCCCAATTGTCATCGGTTGAAAGTCAACTTCGAGGCATGAAGCAAAAGAGCTCGACTCAGGTAAAGAAAATTTAGGAGCTAGAGGTTCGGTTGGCTTCCGAACTTGCAAAGGCCAAATCTGAAGCCGAAAAGGCAAAGGCCGAGGCAGATACGATCGTGGCCATCTACCGGGCCGATGTTAAAGCCGCTCAAGTCCAAGCGAGAGAGGCAACCGAGACCGCTCAAACTCGAGCACATTGGATTGCTGAACTCGCCAAATGCCAATCTCGGAGGGAAACCCTCGAGGAGATCCACACTCGAGGTTTCGATCTTACTGACGAGATAATAAAGGCTAGAGAGCATGAAGCTGATGCTGGAGCGCTGGCCTCTTCCGATAATGATGATGGTGATGGCAGCAAGAGCAGGTCCGAGAATGGGGAGGACCTCGATGGAGAAGAAGCTGCCCCTTAGGCTTTTTCTTTTTTGATTTTTTGGGCGGGACCCTGATCGGTCCTTGTAAATATCTTCGTATATATAAAAGATCTTTTTTCTCTTTGACTTGTCTTTATTCTATTTCCTGCCTCGTGAAAATTCTGTTTCATTCATAGTTTATGAAAATTTTGCTCATAAGTTTGAGGCTTAGGAAACTTGTAAAAGCCGGACTAGTGTAGTCTTAATCGAGTGAGTACTTGCTCGAACTCGGAGTAGGGTGACCCTTAGGTTTTAATTGAGTGAGGATTATTTCTCGAACTCAAAAATAAAATTGCCATTTAGGCTCTTGAATTAGGCTGATATGTCCATAGTAAAAAGAATGGCTTTCTCCCCCTTTTCGGCTTGAAAAGTTTATTGTTTAATCACATAAAATTTGTTGTACCTTAGCATGAAATAAGGGATTTGCTCGAGAGTTTGAATGATTTCGTACCCATTAGGGTTTTCAAGGGTCGATATTATCGAGACCCTTTATTTCATAATGCCTTAGCATAAAATAAAGAATTTATTCGAGAGTTCGAACGACATTGTACCCATTAGGGTCTTCGAGGGTCAATATTATAGAGACCCTTAGTAATTTAGCCGAGGGTAGCCTTTTTAACCGGTCTATGAAAATATTCGAAGGCCTGTTTTATAACGAAAATCAGACGTCTCAGAACCGTGTTAATTTGGATGTAGCCTTTAGCTTGGGATTCGCCTTTTGGGCTTGTTCCCCTATTATACTTCGAACTTGTTTGAAGTATCAGTCCCCTAGTGGGGTGGCCGTGGCCTATAAAATTGAGGGTTTCCTTCTTAAGGTCTTACGATCTCGAGGTTTTAGTAATTCGATCATGTTGATTTTTTGGATGGCAGTCCCCGAGTGCGGGACTTTAGTTGTGACTGGCCCTTAAGCCAGTTTCCACAATAGATCACAAGCACGATATTATAAAGTAAAACTTTCTCTAAGGCATGAAATATCTAGCAAGGAGAAATACTTTTTTCAATAGATTAACATGCGTACGTGTTTGCCATTAGGGCTCGAGTAATCTACATGGGCATGGTTCATTCGACCGTTCGATCCTTACAAAATTTACCTATCGAGACCCTGTCGGCACGAAGTATTTTCCTTGTAACTATCCGAGGGTGATGCCCCCCAGTATTCGAGGTTGATTGTAAAGGAGCCTCGGATACTGTTGAATTGCTCTAAGTTAGCACGAACAATGATTGCCTCGTTAAACGCCTCGCCGGAAAAACCCATTTGGGACAAAAATCGGTCTAAGGGAAAAAGAGTGTAACGCGTGATTTTAGACCCAAGGACTTTGTGTTTGAAGAATCCTTTGATGTCTTTGATTAAACACCTGCAAATGGTTAGTATAAAATATAAACGAAAGTAGAGAAGATCGTACCTTAGCATTAATATCGTTTGAGGAGTGATATGTTCCAATTATTTGGTAAATATTTGTCGTTCATCGTGCCAAGTTTGTAGGATCCCTTTCCGATGATATCGAGGACCTGATACGGTCCCTCTCAGTTTGGTCCAAGCTTTCCTTCGTTTGGGTTTCGAGTATTGAGGGTGACCTTCCTCAGAACCAAGTCCCCGATTTTAAAGTGTCGAAGATTGGCTCTTCGATTATAGTACCTTTCGATCCGCTATTTCTGTGCGGCCATTCGAACGAGGGCGACTTCCCATTTTTCATCTAGCAATTCGAGGCTTGTATTTATAGCCTCGTGATTTGACTCTTCCATTGCATAACAAAACCTGACGCTGAGTTCCCTGACTTCAACCGGGATTAGAGCTTCGGTGCCATATACTAAAGAGAATGGTGTTGGCCCCGTACTGGATTTTGGCATTGTTCGATATGCCCAAAGGACTTTGGGCAATATTTCTCTCCATTTTCCCTTAGCGTCATTCAATCTTTTCTTTAGATTTTGAATGATGGTCTTGTTTGTCGTTTCGGCCTGTCCGTTCCCAGTAGGATGATATGGCGTTGACAGGATCCTTTTTATTTTCTGATCTTCGAGAAACTTTGTCACTTTGCTGCCAACGAATTACTTTCCATTGTCGCATACGATCTTGGCAGGCATCCCGAATCGGCATATAATGTGGTCCCGGGTGAAGTCTATGACTTCTTTCTCTCTAATTTTCTCGAAAGCCTGTACTTTAACCCACTTAGAGAAATAGTCAGTCATAAACAAAATAAATTTAGCTTTACCTGGGGCTGATGGTAGAGGGCCGACGATATCCATTCCCTATTTCATGAATGGCTATGGGGATAAGACTGAGTGGAGTTGCTCTCCGGGTTGGTGAATCATCGGCGCATACCTTTGACATTTGTCGTACTTTCAAACAAACTCTTTTGTATCCTTTTCCATATCGGCCCAATAGTATCCTGCTCTGATCACTTTGTGAACCAATGATTCGGCACCAAAATGATTTCCGCAGGTGCCCTCATGGATTTCTCGTAGGACGTAGTCGGTATCTCCTATTCCCAAACATATTGTCAATGGTCCATCGAACATCCTTCTATATAGTGTTCCATCTTCGGCCAATGTGAATCGTGCGGCCTTCATACGTAAAGTCCTCGATTCCTTAGGATCCGATGAAAGCTTCCCGTTCTTTAGGTACTCGATATATTTGTTCCTCCAATCCCAGGTCATACTTGTGGAGTTGATTTCGGTGTGGCCTTCTTCGATTACTGACCTTAAAAGTTGTACGATAGTCCCCGACCTAATCTCGTCATCTTCGACTGATGACCCTAAATTTGCAAGGGCATCGGCCTCGCTGTTTTGTTCTCGAGGCACATACTGTAAGGTCCATTCTTTAAACCGATGTAGAGTCACATGTAATTTGTCCAAGTAGCTCCGCATTCGGTCTTCTCGAACCTCGAAGGTTCTGTTGACTTGGTTTACCACAAGCAGGGAGTCACATTTGGCCGCGATGACCTCTGTTCCCAAACCTTTAGCTAGCTCGAGACCTGCAATCATGGCCTCATACTCGGCCTCATTGTTAGTTAACTTGGAAGTTTTGATAGCTTGTCTAATTGCATTACCCGTGGGCGGTTTCAAAACAATGCCTAGCTCAGACCCCTTCACGTTCAAAGCGCCGTATGTGAAAAGAGTCTACACCCCCGATGATGTACCCGACTTTAATAATAGTTCCTTTTCGACCTCGGGTATGAGGGCTGGCGTAAAGTCGGCCACGAAATCCACTAAGATTTGAGACTTGATGGTCGTTCGGAATTGATACTTCGATATCGTACCCACTAATCTCGATGGTCCATTTGTCCAATCGGCCTGAACGTTCGAGCTTATGCAAAATATTGCGAAGGGGATAAGTAGTCACAACACAGATCGGGTGACACTGAAAATATGGTTTTAATTTCCTAGAGGCGCTTATTAGGGCAAACGCTAATTTTTCTAAGTATGGGTACCATGTCTCGTCCTCACCTAAAGTTCGACTAACATAGTAAACAGGAAATTATGTACCTTGCTCTTCTCGAACTAGGACCTCACTTACCGCGATTTCTGAGACTGCTAAGTACAAGTAGAATCGCTCGTCTGCTTTCAAGGTATGAAGCAGTGGCGGGTTCGAGAGGTACCGCTTTAATTCTTCCAATGCTCGTTGGCATTCCGGGGTCTATGCAAAACTGTTCTTCTTTTTGAGCAGTGAGAAGAACCTGTGACTTCTATCTAAAGACCTCAAGATGAATCAGCATAGGGCAGCTATGCGCCCTGTTAATCTTTATATGGCCTTAACATTGTCCATGACTATGATGTCTTCGATTGCCTTGACCTTATCGGGGTTGATTTCGATCCCCCAATTTGATATCATAAAGCCGAGGAACTTGCCCGAGCCGACCCCGAATGCACATTTCTCTGGGTTGAGTTTCATGTTGTATTTCATTAGTATATCGAAGGTCTCCTGCAAATGTGTCAAATGGTCCTCTGCTTGAAGGGACTTAACTAGTATATCGTCAATATAAACCTCCATTGATTTACCTATTTGTTCTTCGAAGATTCGATTTACTAAGCGTTGATAAGTGACACCGGTATTTTTTAGTCCAAACGGCATTACATTATAACAATAGGTACCGTACTTAGTGATGCACGAAGTCTTTTCTTAATCCTCCGGGTTCATTTGTATTTGATTGTACCCGGAGTAGGCATCGGGAAAACTAAGGATCTTATGGCCGGTCGTGGCATTGATCATGTGATCGATATTTGGCAGAGGAAAAGAGTATTTAGGACATGCTTTGTTTAAATCTTTATAGTCTATGCACATTTTAAGTTTATTTCTCTTTTTAGGGACTATGACTACGTTTGCTAACCATTTAGGATATCTTACCTCTCGAATGGATCCTATTTGGAGAAGTTTGGTTACCTCATCCTTGATAAATGCATGTTTTACCTCGGACTGGGGCCTCGAGGATTATGAAGGATCGAGGGATCCAGTAGTCATCATCATCGTCTGTTCCCTGCTTCCTCGACTGAGTCGAGGCTGGTGGCTGTGGTTGCTATTTAGCCTCCTATTTTCCTTTGGACTCCGATCCATTTGTTGACGAAAGCGCCGATACCGGTTTTACTTCGTCGACCGCAAACATTTATTTGGCAGCATGATATTCCCCATACATCATTTTTACTCCATCCGGTGTTGGGAACTTCAGCATTTGGTGAAGGGTTGAGGGGACTGCCCTCATGTTGTGAATCTAGGGTCTTCTGAGCATTGCGTTGTATCTCATATCTCCCTCGATCACATGGAACTTTATTTCTTGAATAATTCCAACTACATTTACTGGTAGTATGATTTCACCTTTAGTTGTTTCACTTGCCATGTTAAAGCCATTGAGAATCCGAGTTGCGGGTACGATCTGATCTTGTAGGCCGAGCTGCTCCATGACCCTCGATCGAATAATATTGGCCGAGCTTCCTGGATCAATTAAAACACGTTAAACCTGAATTTTATTCATAAGGATAGAGATTATCAAAGCATCATTGTGGGGTTGAGAGACCCCTTATACTTCCTCATCATTGAATGATAAAGTGCCTTCTGGCACATAGTCTCGAGTTCGTTTTTCCCTGGTGATTGATACTTTAGTGCGTTTGAACACGGGTCCTTGTGGAATATCGACCCCACTAACGATCATGTGAATCACGTATTGTGGTTCTTCCTGTTCGTTTTTCCTATTTGCATCCCTGTCTCTAAAATTGTTTTTAGCTCGGTCGCTCAAGAATTCTCGAAGGTGACCCTCGTTGAATAGACAGGCCACCTCCTCCCTTAGTTGTATGCAGTCTTCGATTCTATGACCATATGTACCATGGTATTTGCATATTTGATTGGGGTTTCTTTGGGATGGATCGGTTTGTAAGGGCCTGGGCCATCTAGTAGCTTTAATTCTCCTAATGGCTGACACAATACCTGATGCGTCGATGCTGAAGTTGTATTCTGATAATCGTGGTGCTTCTGTGGTATCAACATGTTTATCGAAGCCAATTTTGCTCATAAGCCCTCGAGAGCTCTGTCCTCGATCATTCCTTCGATCATTTCGGATGGGATTGTGTCCTGGGCCGCTGTTTCTACGATCTACATTATATGGTTGATGCCGATCTCTGTTCGACCAGGGTTCTCTGTCGATATCCCTTTGAGTTCTGCCGACGGGCATGTTTGGATAAACTGGACCGGAAGGGGTTCCCAATTGATCATCCTCGACCCTGATCTTTGACTGGTACCTATTATGTACATCAGCCCAGGTTACCACTGGATATTCAATTAAATTCTGCTTTAGCTGTCGTGATGCCACCGAACTTCGTTCATTTAAACCTTGAGTAAAGGCTTGAACAGCCCAATCGTTTGTGACCGATGGTAGTTCCATGCGTACCATCTGAAATCGAGATACGAATTCCCTCAACATTTCGTTGTCTTTTTGTTTCACCTTGAAGAGGTCTGACTTCCTAGTCGCAACCTTTATTACTCCGACATGTGCCTTTATGAAGGAGTCTGCAAGCATGGCGAAGGAATCGATGGAATTAGGCAGCAAATTGTGGTACCATATCATTGCTCCTTTCGACAAGGTTTCTCCAAATTTCTTCAGTAGAACAGATTCAATCTCATCGTCTTCCAAGGCATTCCCTTTTATTGCGCATGTATAAGAAGTAACATGTTCGTTAGGGTCGGTGGTCCCATTGTACTTAGGAATTTCTGGCATTCAAAATTTCTTCGGAATGGGTTTCGGTGCCGCACTTGGAGGAAAAGGCTTCTGTACGAATTTCTTTGAATCCATACCCTTTAGAATCGGCGGTGCCCCCGGTATTTGGTCAACCCGGGAATTGTATGTCTCTACTTTCTTGTTATTTGCCTCGATTTTCTTTACTCCCGACTCAATCTGTTTAGTGAGCTCCTCGAGCATTTTTATAATGGCGGAGTTAGTCCCCGATTCGTTGGCGTTTGACTTTTCCGGCACAGGCTCGGTCCTGTTAATGACTTATGGTTCGATCATACTCGGTGTTCGATGTTGATTTGTAGTTGTGCTATAGTGGCTTGTTGAGCCTGTAACATTTCGAATATCAATTGGAGGCTAACTCCACCNGGGGTCAGTCCCCGATTTGTTGGCATTCGACCTTTCCAGCACATGCTCGGTCCTTTGAACGACTTTTGGTTGGATCCTACTCGGTGTTCAGTGTTGATTTTGTAGTTGTGCTATAGTGGCTTGTTGAGCCTGTAACATTTCGAATATCAATTGGAGGCTAACTCCACCATCTTCTTCGCCCTGCGTACCTCAACCACCTGATCGAAATTCCCTGCATACGCTACCTTCGGGATTAACGTCCAAATTTGCATTTAGGGCGACATGTGAACTAATATCGACGAGATTTGCAGCTGGTGTTCCCTCGAGGTCAGTCTGAGGCACCTCGATCTTTGGGGCGGCTATATTATCATTTTTTCCGTGAAATTCGAAGCCGTTATCACCATGTGTAGGCGCTGCTTGTGAGTTTGACATGTTTATCCTGAAAACAAAGATTCTTATAAGAATAAATGTAAATCAGTGTGTGTTATCGGAATCACTATTAAGCAATCACTATTATCCTTAGCCCCACGGTGGGCGCCAAACTGTTTACCCTTAAAATTATAACTTATTATATGATTTTAAGGACACGTAATTTCACCTAATACCAATTGATAAATATGAAGATTAATAACAGAAATGAACTATAAAGTAAAGCGAACTAGTGTTGAAACGAAATTCAACCCTCGAGCTATGGTGTCATCGAACTGATTGACACCAAAACAGTTAAAAATAAAGCAAGTTGATGAACAAGAGAGTATAAGCTAAAGAGAGAGCGTTATATTGGCTTTTTTATGCGAGAACAATATATCTTACAAATGGTTAATACTCCCCTTTATATAGTAGAGGAATTTTACTTATAGTATAATTCTAATTACATAAGAAAATCCCATGATTAGCTAATTAACCGTTCCTAATTTAATCCGTTCCGAGATTTCCGCCATGATTTTCGACCGGTCACGGATATTTCACCTTTCTGTTATTATGTAATCTTCGATCTTGCTCGATGCATGTTTCATTCGATCTCGATCGCTGCTGTCATCGATCTCGACAGGTACCTCGAATCCCGAACTTGGTACCTTGTCCTCGTACTTTAGTCTGATCCACTACGGGGCCGACCTTCGATGCAGCTCCCTGGTCCCGTTCAGATAGAAAAATTGGGTGAGCTCGATTTTAACCGTATACAAAGGTATTTGAAGTTTAGGCAGTTTTGGCAAACTTACTTCTTACTCCTCCTCCTTTTCTTCTTCTTCTTATTAATCTAATTAATCTATATTTAGAAGTGCTTAGTGGTTTGGAATTGTTAGGTCTTTTGTTTATTAGATGCTTACAGTTTATGGATTAATGCATGTTCAATGGTTGAGGTATATTGCTTATCTACTATTAATATGATTGTCGTAAGAAGGTCAATTGATAAATGTTTCTCAGTTCTAATTTTTTCTTTTTCTTTAGTAGTGTAAGTACTTATTGATTATAGGTTTGATTATTAAGCGTAAAATGCATATAAATGAAAGGTGGAGAAACTGGAGACATTTTGAACTTCATACCACATGTTTGAAGTTTTTAAGTGCTAAAGCCTAACTTCAGACCCGTGATCTGAAGTTTTTTTGAGAAAGCTAAACTTTAAATACTTTACAAATTTTGGCTATGTATTGAATAGTGGTCCTAAAAGTGACTATTTGTGCACTTTTCCCTTACATGGTCTTCAAGCTCATGACCCAACTGAAAATGTTAGAACAACAACTACTATTGCTAAAAATAGCACGGGCTAGCCAGCTTTCAGACTGGTAGTTGAAAAATAATCAGTGTTTGCAAACTCATTGAAAAATAGCCACTATTTTGCTGCAACACGGAAAATTCCAGCATAATATACTGGAGATTGGTGCGCATGTGTATGAACTTATAGCATATTATGCTGAAACTCCAACACACGGAAAGTTCCAGCATAATATACTGGAGATTAGATCACTTGTGTATGAACTTCCAGCATATTATGCTGGAACTCCAGCACACGGAAAGTTCTACCATAATATACTGGAGATTGGAGCACATGTATATGAACTTCCAGCATATTATGCTGGACCAGTATATTATGCTGGAACTCCAGTATATTATGCTGGAACTCCAGTATATTATGCTGGAAGTTCACATGCAAAAAATTCGAACTCCAGTATATTATACTGAAATATTTTTTGAATTTTGAACAATATTTTCGTTCAGATTTATCTTTACATGAAAAGTGACTAAATTTCGATTACTTTTAAAACGGTGACTATTTTTCAATTACCACTTATAAATTTAGCTATATTTGAATTTCACCTTGCTATTAGCCACGAGCTCCAAATTCAACCATGAATTGATGGGTAACACTGTGAAGGGAAAGAGGGAAGGAATCATTTTATGATGGGCAACAATATGAAGGGATCATTGTCTGGGGCACCGTAATAAGTCTTTTGGGGTCTACTAAAATGGCATCTAAAATTTGGTGGTTGTCACGTTACGTTAGAAGATTTTCAAATGACTGACATGATTCCAATTTCAACTTCTTTGTCATCAACATTGAACAATACAAAATAAGTATACCCATGTCCTTGGATATCGGCCCACCCCTTCATAACGCGGAAACAAGGATGGAGATTTTGTCCATCGGGCATATAATTTTTTTTAAATATATCTATACAGTTTTGGAATTATAGAAATATATTTTATTATCTAATTTTACTTTTGTTTTCCTTTAAGAAAAGGTTTCATTTATGACTATAGCTCGAAATTAGATAAAGGAATGAAATAGTTTACAAAGTAAGATTATACTGAGATAGGGAACCCAATGTAACATACTCTCCCTGGCATGCAAAAAGAAAATTTAGAATGAAAGCTTTCAAAAAACGAGTAAAGAGTGATAATATTTTGTTGTACGCCTTGAATCAAGTTTTTATTGCGACGTGCTATTATCTTTACTAACCAGTCTAATGTCTACAAAGTGATCGGCAAGTGAGCTACTTAAAAAAAACACCTCAAGCGGGCG
The DNA here is from genome assembly GCA_000715115.1 of Nicotiana otophora. Classification (NCBI taxonomy): domain Eukaryota; kingdom Viridiplantae; phylum Streptophyta; class Magnoliopsida; order Solanales; family Solanaceae; genus Nicotiana; species Nicotiana otophora. The sequence goes on along the minus strand of AWOL01S0024805.1, from coordinate 180,120 downwards.
GAGTGACTCAGTAAATCAGCTACTGAATTTTATCCTTGGCCTTTTAAAATTTTTTTATTATACACAGGGGAGGAGAAAAAAAATGAGGAGGGTATTATAAGGGGTGGAATCATAATCTCACTAATAAGGTAAAAACTCAAATAACCAATAAGTCATGTGATTAAAATTAATTCCCTTGTTCTCTTAGTTTGCTCGGAGTTTTATTCGAAATGCTATTTTATTTGGATAGTAGAATTCAAACTCATCAAATGCATAAGATATTAATCAAATACACAGAAATGCAAAGGTATTCAATCAAATACACGAGACATGATTCCTCATTGAAAAGTCTCCTTTGTTGTGAATATGTGCCCGCGACTTTGAGAATAATTTTTTTAACTTCAATTAGCGTTTGGCTAACAAATATATACGACAAGATTCACTAAAGAGTAAAGCGCTCCTACTAATAAGTGTTCAATTCCTAAGGCTGATTACTATTTTAGCTTCGACCAAACATTATTCAAAATATGCACCTGAAATGGATGTACCTTTTAGGTGAATTGGCCAAAAAACTTTGTGAAAATTGGAGCAATATATGAAATGATAGGGAAACGAAATTGGAATGGTTGACAGCTCCATTTTACCAATAAAATATTATATATCATATCTTACTAACCTGCCTTCACATCTTTACCGACCTGCTTTCCCACGAACACTCAAAATTCTATTCAAGAAAACAGCCTCTCCAAAAAGCATCTCCATCTCAAATCTAACTCCTTTTCTTCATAAAGTAAGATGCAAATCAATAATCATACGGTTGAGTAGACGCTAAACCTTTTTTTATGTCACAAGACGAATCTGTATCATAGTAAAAGTTGAATCAATTATCTCTTGCTACAGTAAAAAAGAAAAGAAAAAGGAAGTGACTGCCCTCGCTTTATGGGCGAAAATCAAATTTGTGCGATTATTTAATTTTTTATTTTTTATTATTTGTTTCAGCTAACATTTTGATATTATTATTAACCTTTAATATGCAAAAATTTCATTAAACATTAACCATTTGCTAAATTTTCTATTTTTAGAAAAATATCTTCCATAAAAAAGGACTTCTAGAACATCGAATATACCATTTTTTGAGTTTTGTTTTTCAAAGAATGTTAGTATTTCTACATATATATTCCATAAAAGTTGAAACGAATGAGTATTTCTAATTCGCCAATAGAAAACCTATCTTTTTCTCTCTTAGCTCAACATAAAATACGAACGAGAGTATTACTAGTCATATGCACAGAGTTAATCAACAAAATAAAAATAAGAATGAGTGATGACTTCAACGTTACCTATAATTTTAGGAAGATCACAATGTCAATTCATTGGAGTTGATTTGTCTTAAAAAATTTACAAGACCCTTCTACGTTTCTGCTATAGTGTTACACATGTGACATGTATATTAACTGACTCACCTAAGAAAATTCCTTCCAAATAGGGTTGAAGTCATAATCGATATATAATCTTCTTCAGTTGAAAAAGTCATTGCCAAATAATAGGTTACATTGAAAATACAATCTTAAGAATGATTACAAGTAACAAAATTTATTAAAGAACTGAAATTCAATAAATTTATTAAATCAAATTAGATGATCAAACGTAATAGGTCAAAATTCTGCCAAACTACTTCCCCTACTTGATTAACCCAAGATAAATTTATCGAACTTAGAGTTTAAGATATTTATTTGAATAATGCAGCTTATATCATATGAGTGATAGAAGACGATATTAAATTAATAACTCAGAAATTTGTTTGTATAGATAAAATATTGCATAGAAAATCCAATTTAATTATTTAAGTGAATTTGAATTTTAAAATTGTATAAAAGTTGTAAAAAAAATTGTTAAGGAAAGGATGTGATAAATATTGTGAATTAAAAATAAAAATCATATAATTTAGGAGAGAATAATGGTAAACAAATAAAAACTGAAGAATTAACCAAAATACAATCAATATACTGATAAAACAGAAGAAAACAAAATCAATATCAAGAAGTCCTTCGCTGCTCTGGGGATGCAGTCCTTTTTACAGAATCTCAAGAAAGAAAAAAACAAAACATGGAGTATATATTATCGTGACAAGAACTACTCTACTAAAGTCTCTCCTTGTTTACCCGAAAAACGGATAGAGTTGAATTTATACGTAGCTTTAAGGATACGTAGTGTAATTCGGTACAAATCGAAAAAGTAAGTAGAAATATATATCGAATATTGACTGTAAAAAAGGAATGTAATGCAAACCAAATTGAGTAGAGTGTTTGTTCGAACTCGAATTAATGTGGCCCTTAGGATTATTGGTCGAGTGAGTGTTTGCTCGAACTCGAAATGAGAGCAGCCTTTAGGCTTAATGATCGAGTGAGTGCTTGCTCGAACTCGAGTTAATGTAGCCCTTAGGCTTAATGGTCAAGTGTCACGCCCCGAACCTGGGACTGAGACCGGCACCCGGTGCCTCACCTAACCTGGCGTACCAAATTGCGACTAAGGGACTCTGAACATATAATATCATAATTTGGTCATGGGGCCACCTTGCAAGACAATTTGCGAAGCAAAATATAAAACTGAATGGAAACTAGCACTGACTAAACATCAATATAAAGCTNATATAATGTCATACTTTGGCCATGGGACCACCTTGCAAGACAATTTGCGAAGCAAAATATAAAACTGAATGGAAACTAGCACTAACTAAACATCAATATAAAGCTAGGCCGACAAGGCCGTCATAACTACTACAGCTGACAAACCACCAAAATATACATACCAGGCCTACAAGCCCAACATACTACACTAACCAACAGGATATGTCTACAAGCCTCTACTAATAGATATATTGAGATCGGAACAGGTCCTCGACCTACCATAACATATATACATACATACAGAAGATGTACACAAAAACCTAGACCCGATAACTCCAAAGGATGTGGAGCTTACCGATCAGGCTGAACTCTGGAAACACCTACTGGGGAGGTCTACCCGTATGTCTATCTGAACCTGCATGCATGAAATGCAACGTCCCCATAAAAGGGACGTCAGTATGAAATAATGTACCGAGTATGTAAGATAATAACATAACTGAAAACTCAAACTGAACTGATAATATAATAACTCGGAGTCAAAGATGATCCGGAGATATACTTACCTGCTGATATTGACTCAACTCCTTCAATATATTAAGTAAAATAAATGTCTGGCCCTATAAGGCTTGGTACGTGTAGCTGCTCGGCCGTAGTAGGCTCGTTCATAGGCGCTCGGCCATACTAGGCTATATATCTCGGCCATCCTGGGCTCGCTCATAGGCGCTCGGCCACATATATATAACTTACCATCTGATCAGAGATTGCCCAATAGGGGCCTGCCCACCGATTATAGCTCGGTGGTGGTGAAAATATTATAATACTGTATATGTATAGGCCCTCTGCTCTCTTGACTGGAAGAAGACAATACTAAATTGAATATCGAGTCTCGATAAGGAATTATACTGTAACTTATGAGANTCTGCTCTCTTGACTGAATAAAGACAAAACTAAACTGAATATGAAGTCCCGATAAGGAATAATATTGTAACTTATGAGACTAGAATAATGTGAATAAATTCATGAATACGAACTTCTCTTTATGTCTCATTATTAACACATGTAGCTACGAGATCATGCCAAAATGAAGGAAGGGCTTAGCTTTAACATACCTTATCACAATCTTTCCAATTACTAACTTGAACTCACCTCTTCTCACCTTAATCTACAACAACGATAATAATACTATCATTAAGTTACGAAAGGTACAACTAACGCACAACGAACGACAAGCTTATTTTGTATTAAAACGGACAACATCTCCTCTATAATCCTTACTTCCTCCAAATTCAAGATAATACAAACAACACCAAAAACAACATTAATAACATATATACATTATTTTCCAACCTTATGTACACCATACAATACTACAAAACAGCCTAACACACCCCAATCTCTTCATACAAAAAACGACCACCGTAGTAGTGTCAACAACCCGAAAATGTTATGACGAACGACCAGCCCAACATCCTGAATTTATGTGGTGTTTATCCACACCCTTCATCTTCCAAAACTTCACAAAATAATAGTAAACACATGCAGCCCAACAACACCACAAAACAGTCCGATATAAGTGAATAACTCGAACTCACGACATCCGATCACTGTCCCGTGAGTTCTTACAAATATAGAACAACTTACCATGCATCTACATAAAGAATGGATGAAAGAGAGAAGTAAACTTACCTTATTTGTGAGATAACTCAGCTCATATCTTGGTTCTTCAAACTCTAGGCTTTACCTCCAATTAGAACTTGAAATGAAGAGAAAATCAATTGGGGTTTGTGGGAAAATTTTTGGGAGGATTTTTGCAGAGATTAAGTCTGGTTATTTTGCCCTATTATCATCCTAATATATGAAGGGTATAGGCATTTAAAAAGGCCTCTTTGAACGACCCAAACTGGCCCAGTTTTGGATTCCCGTTTAAGCAAGTAGGTGACAGTCTACGCAGTCTCACAAAAACGCCAATATCTCTCTACTTCGATATCGTATTGACAAACGATTTAATAATTTGGAAAATAGACTCATAGATATTTAATTGGATGGGTGGAACACCCCATAACTCTAAGTATATTGGGAGAAAATTACAGTTACATTTGACCCAAAGTTTCAGTAAAACTTATGAACATAACTTGTGATGACTTTCATCAACTTTTGTTCCACTACTCGCTTGAATTAAAAATATAACACACGACTATCATACGAATAACATAACCTTCTTATTATGCTAAACACCCTAGTTTCACCCCAAAAGTACATGCTATAACATTCCCAACTTGTCGGCTTTCGACGAAATATTATTTTCTCTAATTCCTTTAGCTTCTGAATCTTCCAACCCTCTTTGTACTTGTTATTCATGATCTTCAATATTTGTAACTTCCAAGGTAACATGATTAACTTGATTTATATATTTTCAAATATGATATCATTTTTTGGGTCCTACATTAGTTTGCTCACAACGCAGTTTTACGTACGAAAATATAGAATGTAACATCGAGTGAGTGTTTGCTCGAACTCGAATTAATGTAGGCCTTAGGCTTATTGGTCGAGTGAGTGTTTTCTTGAACTCGAAATGAGAGAAGCCTTTAGGCTTAATGATCGAGTGAGTGCTTGCTCTAACTCAAGTTAATGTAGCCTTTAGGCTTAATGGTCGAGTGAGTGTTTGCTCGAACTCGAAGAAAGGGTAGCCCTTAGGCTTAATGGTCGAGTGAGGACTTGCTCGAACTCGAAATAAGGTATCCCTTGGGCTTTGTAGTCGAGTTAGAATGATTTCTCGAATTTAAATTAATGGCATCCCTTGGGCTCGATAGATAGTCCCCGAGTGAGAATGGTTGCTTGAACTCGAGTTAGGGTAGCCCTCAGGCTTTATAGTCGAGTGAGGATTTGCTCGAACTCTAAATAAGAATAGCCCTTAGGCTTAGTAGTCGAGTAAGGACTTGCTCAAACTCGGAATAAGGTAGCCCTTGGGCTTTGTGGTCGAGTGAGTGTTTGCTCGAACTCGAACTAAGGGTAGCCCTTAGGCTTAATGATCGAGTGAGCGTTTGCTCGAACTCGAAGAAAGGGTAGCCCTTAGGCTTAATGGTCGAGTGAGTGTTTGCTCGAACTCGAATTAATGTCAGCCCTTGGGCTCGATAGATATCCCCGAGTGAGAATGGTTGCTTGAACTCGAGCTAGGGTAGCCCTTAAGATTAATGGTCGAGTGAGTGTTTGCTCGAACTCGAATTAATGTCAGCCCTTGGGCTCGATAGATATCCCCGAGTGAGAATGGTTGCTTGAACTCGAGCTAGGGTAGCCCTTAAGATTAATGGTCGAGTGAGTGTTTGCTCGAACTCGAATTAATGTCAGCCCTTGGGCTCGATAGATATCCCCGAGTGAGAATGGTTGCTTGAACTCGAGCTAGGGTAGCCCTTAAGATTAATGGTCGAGTGAGTGTTTGCTCGAACTCGAATTAATGTCAGCCCTTGGGCTCGATAGATATCCCCGAGTGAGAATGGTTGCTTGAACTCGAGCTAGGGTAGCCCTTAAGATTAATGGTCGAGTGAGTGTTTGCTCGAACTCGAATAAAGGGTAGCCCTTAGGCTTAATGGTCGAATGAGTGTTTGCTCTAACTCGAAATGAGAGTAGCCCTTAGGCTTAATGATCGAGTGAGTGCTTGCTCGAACTCGAGTTAATGTAGCCCTTAGGCTTAATAGTCGAGTGAGTGTTTGCTCGAACTCGAAGAAAGGGTAGCCCTTAGGCTTAATGGTCGAGTGAGTGTTTGCTCGAACTCGAAATGAGAGTAGCCCTTAGGATTAATGATCGAGTTAAAATGATTTCTCGAACTCGAATTAATGGAAGCCCTTGGGCTCGATATATCCATAGAAATCGGATGCAATAGATTCCTGGAGTGGCCTCTTTTCATTCTTGTGTGAAACAATCTTACATGCGTACATGTTTTATGCTTAAGGCTTGAGCAATCTACGCGGGCAAGGTATTTAACCGTTTGGCCCGTACAATAATCTTGTCTTCTCGAAGACCTTTTAACATAAATCTCTTTCTTTCTTTGTTGCAGCTGATATCCGAGGGCGACGCCCCCCTGTATTCGAGGTTGATCAGATAGAGAAGCCTCGGATACTATTGACGCAACATTTAACACTGAACCGATGTTCTAAGTTACCTACAATTGTTAGTTTTGAAGCATCAAAAAGAGAAACGAACGGGGGTCGTACCTCAACAGTAGTATCGCTTTTAGGCGAGTTACATTCCAATTGTTAGGCCCGATAGCCTCGGCGCTTCCTGACGGTCTTGTCGAAGTCGTTTTTGGTCATGGCCCATGATTATTTTGACCTTGATAATTTCTTCTTTCGTTTATCACATGGTTCTGACCGGGTCTGATGCTCCTCCGATTTTCATTATATGGCTGATATCGATCCTTGCTTGACCCTGACCCGCGATCGGTGTCTCTCTTGGTTCTTTCGACGTTCCTGGCTGGATAAATAGGCTCCGAAGGGACTCCGAACTGACCATCTTCGACTCTGATTTTCGATTGATACTGATTGTGAACATCAGCTCAGGTAACAGCTGGGTACTCGATCAGGTTCTGTTTAAACCATCGTGAAGCTATCGAGCTTCGTTCGTTCAGACCTTGAGTGAAAGCTTGAACAACCCAATTATCTGTGACTGGTGGTAGGTCCATTCGTTCCATTTGGAAACGAGATGCGAATTCTCTTAACATATCGTTATCTTTTTGTCTTACCTTGAAAAGGTCCGACTTCCTGGTTTCGACCTTTATGGCTCCAGCGTGTGCTTTTACAAAAGAATCTGCAAGCATAGCAAAAGAGTCGATAGAGTTAGACGGTAGATTATGATACCATATCATTGCTCCCTTTGACATGGTTTCACTGAATTTTTTCAATAATACAGATTCGATCTCGTCGTCCTCTAGATCGTTCCCTTATATGGCACATGTGTAAGAAGTGACGTGTTCGTTGGGGTCGGTCGTTCCATTATATTTAGGAATTTCGGGCATGCAGAAGTTCTTGGGGATCGGTTTCGGAGGTGCGCTCGGGGGGAAAGGCTTTTGTACGAATTTTTTGGAATCCAAGCCTATCAATATCGGTGGTGCCCCCGGGATTTGATCAACCCTAGAGTTATATGTTTCCATTTTTTTGTCATTTGCTTCAATCCTCCTTTCTCCTGACTCTATTCGTTTTGTCAGTTCCTCGAGCATCTTAACAATTTCGGGATTAGTCCCCGATTCTTGCTCATTTGGCCTCACTACAGCTCGCCCCATTTTGTGGGTGACTTCTTGGGGTGGACTGGGCTCGAGCCTAGTCGGTGCCTGGGTTTGGCTCTGCAACTGGGCTATTGCTACTTGTTGAGCGTACAACATTTCGAAAATCATACGCAAGCTGATTCCGTTTTCCTCAGCGTTTTGGGTATTTTCGAGCTGCAGATCGAGTTCCACCATAAATGCTATTTTCAAGGTCGGAACGTTGGTTTGCCTCGATGGCCACATGTGAATTAACGTTTATTGGATCTTCGACCCGAGCTCCAACGGGATGGACAAGTGGCCTTTCATCCACGAGCGTTAATTTGTTGTTCTCATCTTGAAGGCCAACTTCGTTGTCTATAGGTAGAGCCATTAACTGCGAATTCGTCGTTTTCAGCCTGAAATCAAATATACTTCCAAGAGCAAGTGTAAAATAGTGTGTTTCACAGAGATTCTCACCAAATAACCACTATTATCCTTAGCCCCACGGTGGGCGCCAAACTATTTACCCGAAAAAATGGATAGAGTTGAATTTGTACGTAGTTCTAAGGATACGTGATGTAACCCGGTACAAATCAGAAAAGTAAATAAAAATATATATCGAATATTGACTGTAAAAAAGGGATGTAATGCAAACCAAATTGAGTAGAGAACGATTTATAAACAAGCAAGATGAATCAATGTCAAAGCTCAAAAAGGATAATCCCTGCTATATATCAGTGTGATAATCTTTGAAATGTGAGTGTATCAATATTTGCTTCTCTGGAAGTCCCCCTCCTACATAAATGATAGCCACTCTCTATATAGTGGAAGAATCCTACTTTGGATATAATTGAAAATACATAATGGGGATCTCATGATAGATTAATCAATTAGTTTTTTCTTGATTTCTGCCGAGATTCTCTCCCTTAGTGCGGCTATAGCGGCTTTGTTGTCTCTTAGCTCGATCTTGGTTGGTCTTGGTAGTGGTCGGTCTCTGGATCTCGAGCTTGATAACCCCACTTTATATTATAGCTCGATATTGACCCAAGCTCGATACTGACTCGAGCCCGGTATTGATCGGTCTGGGTCTTGAGCTCGATAACCCGACATCTCATTGTATCTCGATATTATAATGACGACTATCGGTCCATTATGTTTCAATCTTGACTAATTATACGGAGGGCAAACTCGATTTTGACCGTATACACTCCTGCTAAGGTGCTTGCAATTTTTCAAAGACGCAACTTGTTTTACTACATGATTTTTAAATCCCTTTTTTCTCATATAACTAGAGTATATAATTGTGAATTTTTTTATTCTGACTTGTTCATTAGATGTTTTTCACATGTTCTTCCAAAGATATAGATTATTCATAATGATGTCATTTATCATGATAAAAAATTAGTCATTTAAATTTAATAAGAGTAATTGAGAATGACATTTTGCAATTATGCGTAAATTGTAATGATGACCGTTTGGATACTGAATTGTTACAGGAATATTTCCCATAAATTATTCAGTCACCTTGGTTATTTGACCAGGTGACGCTAGCACGAGGTTATACAAGAATTATATATAT
>AWOL01S0024805.1:80223-169583 GCA_000715115.1 Nicotiana otophora | reverse complement strand
TATATATATATATTAGTAATTTATGGATTATTTGGTCCATATTTTCTTTTTGACAGATATTTGGCTCATTGCACTAAAATAGAATATATAATTTATAATATAGAAGTTACAATTTTATCCTTGTTAAAATAAATGACAGAAACCAAAGTTACAATAACAACAACATACCCAATATATTCTTACAAGTGAGGTTTGAGGGAGGATAGTATGTATTCAGTCTTTACCCTTACCTTGTGAAGATAGAGATACTGTTGTTGAAAGACCTTCGATTCAATCAAGTAAAATAATAGCAATTATGACAAAAAACTACGAAAAAAGAAAAACTGAAACCAAAGTTATTTTGGTTATTACTCAATTTGGTTTACAATAAGTGATCATTTTACTTTTTTATTTGGTCTAAAATAAATGTCCATTTACATAATCAAGAAGAAATTAATTTTATTTTTCCAAAATTTGCCCTTATTTATATATTCCAATATGTCAAGATAACAATTAATTAAAGTTAATTTAGTGAATATATCTTTTTTTCCTCGAGGAATTCGTATTTCCTTAATGAGTGTACCGAAGGTAAAATGATCACTGTGGACCGGTGGGAGTAGCAGATGTTTTATAACCATGAAACTAATCATTGCACAAATTAATTTACGTTGAATCTAGTTTAAAATAATATCAGAATTTCCTTAAAATACTATATTCATATTGCTAATACCAAAAACAAAATGTAAATCAAATGTAACATCAAACTTTTATAAGAATTATTTTCCTAATTCCGACAACCGAATAATCCCTATTAAAATTGTAGGTTTAGGCCCAAGTTTCAAGTTTGTTCGACCCCATGACTTTTTTTGTGGGACATAATTTTGATTTTAAAAACAAAAGGCGCTTTTTGGAAACAAAAACAATTAAAAAAAAAAACAAATTCAAAGTTTGAAAATGTCCTTTAGAAAGCGGACACATCGCTTTTGCTTTGTTTACAATTCTTTTACCGCTCTCCATCTTCTCTGTTCACTGACTAAAATAATTCCAACTACTCGACTCATCATCTATATAGAATGAATCACACCTGAAAAATGCCGTTCCTATTTTCACATTAACGCTCTTTTCCAATTCTTCTTCATCATCATTTTCAGTTTCAGGTACGTAATGGAGCATACTATTTGGAATTTGATTTTTTCCATATTTATCGGTTTCGGTTACTGCACTTACTTTTCTCATATGCGGTATTGCTTTTTCCCTTTTATGCGCTGCATTTTTTCCTTTTTATTTTTTGGAAATTGGTTACGCTCTTCGATTAGGTTTATTTGTTTTTACTTTAGCTTTGCCCTAAAAGTTTTCAAATGGAGCCTTTACATTGCGTTTTCCCGCTTTTCGTACTAATTGCCAGAGTACTTGGATTATGTTTTGTATGTATCTACTGTATTCAAAGACTGATGAGAAATTATGTTATGTTAAGAAAATTTATTGATTTACATTGAATGACCTACACTGCTGATTAGAATTTAGAATTTTTCAATGATATGTTCTGTGTACAAAATTGACTATCTTAGTACCAATAAAATCTCAGGATAGTTGTTAGTAATTATTTACAGCAGTATAAAATTCCTATCTTATTGAAAGAAGGGGGAATGTGAGGGAGCTGCTGTGAAGGTTTTAAAAATCTCCTACATTTTTGGATGATGTATAAAAGTCACATTTTCTCTCGATATACAAGACGTTTGCAGATTTGCTATAATTTTTCTTCCTCTAATAAAATGTATTCTGGACTGATGTAGTGTTGCTAACATTTGCTGTTGAGTGTTCAGAAAATTCCATCATTTTCAAAGTTTCTAAAAGATGCACTTTCTCTACATGTACAAGGTGTTTGCAGATTTACTATGATATTTCAAATGTGACCATTATATCTGGATTGAAATCTATTTGATAAAGCATTGGTGGTCCTATTGCCCATAAGATGGAAAATTATGAGATTTTGGAGCAGGTTGGAAAAGGTTCCTTTGGCTCTGCACTACTTGTAAGGCATAAACAAGAAAAGAAGAAGTAAGGAGACGTGCAACCTTTTCTCAATCCATCTGCTATAGTTTTATATTTGTTACAGTATACAGTTTATGTTCATTAGTCATTTCATTGTTGCATTATTCAATTTATTTGAATTTCTGATTGCTGTCTTTTTTTTTTTTTTTTTTTTTCTGTTCCTCAAAGATATGTTATGAAAAAAATTCGCTTAGCTCGCCAGACAGAGAGAACACGCAGATCTGCCCACCAGGAGGTCAGCCTTTTTTCCCAGCTTTCTTTGTGACTGAGAGGACAAACAGGGTGGTTAAGAGTGTGAAGACATCTGCATATCTTGGCATCTAGATAGGAAATTTCTGATAGAATTCACCATAATTGTCTTAAATGGTTAAGAAGTTATGCAATGAACTGCACAGTGTTACCTGACAGGATGTAAGTTATGTATGCATTAGGGATTAAGCATTTACTGAACTCTTTGATTTAGTAAAGGTCATGAAGCAATAAAAAAGGCTTTTGCTAATAAGGTGAAGTTATCATCAATTCTGTTTAAGACAATGATACTTGCTTATCTTAAATGCACCTTTAACTCGAGTAGATCCTTTCTGCCTAATCTATTTCTTTCTTCCTTCTTTTTCTTGAGAAAGACTGGCGAATCTGGAGGTGCAGGCTTGTGTTTGCAATTTCTGATCTGGGTTCTTTATTTTTCAGATGGAACTGATCTCAAGAATACAAAGTCCATTTGTGGTGGAATACAAAGATTCCTGGGTGGAAAAGGTCTGTTCATAGTTTTGTCCTTTCACCATTTCACTCAAACACTTCTCAACGTACATGTGATAACTTTTCTACTCATGCTATTTACTTTCGGATGACACACAGTGTGAAAAATATGAAAGATTTTTAAGTGGAAGTCTACAAATAGTAAAAAACGTAAAAGGGTGCCTATCTAGGTTAGATGTTGAACTACGTAAGAATTAAAACTACTGTTAAAGTGAATACTTAGCACTCATGCGTTGTTGTAGTGGTTGAACATGCAACTGCATCCAAATTTGATAGATGTTTAGTGATTTAACTATTCATCTTGATGGTTAGTCTGGCTTTTACTGGACAGAAGGTAGTGCTATTATTCTAATTTTAGCAAGTATTGGTAAGTTCTAATAGACCAATATAAGGACTGCGGTTACAAAAATTATCTAAGATACGTGTAAACCTTTGAGTTTGTGGTGTGTTCATAATGTTGTATAGCTGTGAAAGAATTATTTGTTCAGCCAAGCCATTGACTATGCGAGAATACCCAATTTTCAGGGATGCTACGTGTGCATTATTATTGGGTATTGTGAAGGTGGTGATATGTAAGTCATTTTTCCTTTTCCCATGAACTATTTTCAGAATTAGGACCTTAGGCCTGAGATCCTGAATCTAGTTGCTTATATTTGTCTACCCTACATATTGTCTAAATCACTTTGTCAATCCTTATACAGGGCAGATGCTATTAAGAGAGCTAATGGTGTTCTTTTCCCTGAGGAGGTTGTTATTAAATTTACAATTTTGCTTCTGGAACACACCCTCCTGCCTCCACCTAATAAATTTACTTTCTAATATTGCGGCCATTTCTTTTCCTGAAATCTAAATGTTGACTGATAAGCAGAAGCTTTGTAAGTGGCTAGTTCAACTTCTGATGGCACTTGATCACTTGCATACGAATCATATAATTCACCGTGATGTCAAGGTGAGTTGCATCTCTCTTTATACCATAGAGTTATTCTTTCTCAACTTCATAGATTTGTTTGCTGATTTAGCTTTTTTTCCCAGTGTTCAAACATTTTTCTGACCAAAGAGCACGATATACGTCTAGGTAATCCCCGTTCCTCATAACTTGAAGTTGGGTATGATTGACTTTGAGTATTTATTTCAAGAGTTGTTTTCAGGCGATTTTGGTCTTGCTAAAATACTGTCCTCGGATGATCTTGCTTCCTCTGTAAGTAACTTGTATGTGAATATTCTGTATTTGTGTTTGTGGTATTGCTTAGTCTATTGATGAGGTATACTGGCTGTCAGGTGGTGGGTACCCCAAGTTATATGTGTCCCGAGCTTCTTGCTGATATACCCTATGGTTGTAAATCAGACATCTGGTCTTTGGGTAAGTCTTTACCTTTCCTTGCTTCACACGAACCACTTTCAGATGCACACTGTTTTGCTGACTCTTTGCATGTCCAGGTTGCTGCATGTATGAAATGACTGCTTACAAGCCGGCATTCAAAGCATTTGTAAGTCATGAAATGCTACTTTCCAGACTATGAATTTTAATACTATCACGAGCTATATAATCAATTACCAAATTAATTTTGTTGCCTTGCGCATGTCTAAAACCATTTCTTGAGGTATCTTCCTATAATTGTTTCCATGGGCTGATGGGCAGTGTAGCCCTTCAGTACTCGATCTATAGCGAGACCAACTGTACTTACACTTATGGTGTATAACTTGTTCTACCTTTAACCAGTGGAGGTAGATCTTTCTTATGATTGTTACATTCATTAGCTACTGTTTTCCCTATCTTTGTATTTTTATGAGATACTCGGCTTCTCATCATGAAATTAATTGATGTTTACCTGCAATATATATATATATTCAGTTGTAATACTTCAAATGACCTCCAGTGTCTTGAATGCAGGATGTGCAAGGTCTAATTAACAAAATTAACAAATGTATAGTTGCTCCACTTCCCACCACGTATTCTGGTGCATTGTGAGTAAATTATCTTTTGCACAGTTGAGGCAACCCATCATAGTGCATATCTCGTCAAATTGCTATTCTTTTGTGCTACAATAACAACAACCCAGTGGATAAATACATTTCTGTTGTACTGTTGCTGAATTTATTGTCGTTTCCCTTGTCAGCCGTGGCCTTATTAAGAGTATGCTAAGGAAAAACCCAGAACTCAGACCAAGTGTATGTATCCCTCACTTCCTCAAAGTTCACTATTTACTTTCTACGTGCATATTTTAGCTTCAAGTAGCGCCACGTATGTTAACTGTTTGACACATTGACTCCTTTTCATCTTAATTCTCTCCCAACTGTTGTTCCAGGCTGCAGATTTACTCCGACATCCCCATCTTCAGCCCTACGTGTTAAAAATCCTTCTGAATTTCGACAGCCCTAGACAGCACAAGTTCCTCGTCCAACCCTCTAATTCAAACTATGTAAAGAAAAAAAGATTGTCTGAGCCCAGAACTGCTCCAGTCTTTAATGAAAGAGAGGAGAGGCGATTGTCCAGTGATAGGGCTTTGAACCCTAGTATTTCTGGAATGAATTCTCCATGTTTATCTCGGAGAGCAAAAAATCTAATGAGTTCTTTGAAGAAAAATTTCTCAGAGCCGTCTGTTGAAAGTACTCCCTATGACCTTGGGGCAAAAAGTTCTGCAATGTCAAAGTTGTCGGCAGCTGTCAAAACTGTGCGATTCGATTCAAATAGAAATTCCACACCTCACAGGAGACAGAGCACTCCATTAAAGATGTCCAATGCTGGTTCTACCCGTGAACTGGTATGTTTCTGATCGAATAGTATTGTTAAGATCTTCAATGTAAAAGTCAAAACAAATGAAGAAAATTCCTGACAGGAATGTAGATTCTTTTCTTGGTGCTAGATTGTTAAGCTTATACTTGTTGTTCTTCAAGGCTTGAGTTTTTATCTACACTTATATACTTACATACAAATGCAGCTTCCAGTGACACATACACCAGTTAGCCAACCTTCCAAGTCAACGCGTAGAACTTCTCTTCCTTTATCCACAAAAGCTGGGAAGTTGGAGTCACCTTACAAACATAATGTTGGTCTTCTTCACCAAGTGAAGTCTCCGGATGTCTCTGTGAATGCTCCAAGAATTGACAAGATGGTTGATCCCTTGGCTTCTTCAGAAGACCCTCTTTTACCCATCCAGAGAGCTTCACCGAAATCTGTTCAGTTGTCTTCCCCCTCACCACGCTATAGTGACTGGTCGTTCACAAAAGACAAGTGTACAGTACAGGTTGTTGATAGAAGCTTTCCCAAGCCACCTTTAATTGACCCTATTCATGGAATTGCGCGGATTGGAAGTGAATGTTCAGAACATGATGCAACAACTGGTGCTTCAAGCCGGTCATCTTCAGAATCTCGTCCCCGGAGGTTTGACACCTCTTCTTACCAGCAACGTGCTGAAGCCTTAGAAGGATTACTTGAGTTCAGCGCGCAACTACTGCACCAAGAGCGTTTAGAAGAGCTTACAGTGTTACTGAAGCCATTTGGACCAGAAAAGGTTTCTCCAAGGGAAACTGCTATCTGGCTGACCAAGAGTTTCAAGGAGAAGGGAGTGTAATTGTAACCTTCTACATTTTCATCTTTCCTGCTTACCTGAACTAATGATGCATAGATTTTCGAAAGAGAAAAAAAAAATCAGAATGCACACGGGAAACTGTACAACATGAATAACCTGTTCATGAGAAGCAGAAAGGAAAATTAATTTTCAATTGGTTGTCTGGGTCTTTGTTGAAATGTGATGCTAAATGCATATGGCCATTAGAATCAGAGATGAGCATTGATGCTAAATGCTCAATAGCTGCAGGAGATAAGTTTGGTGTAACGAGTTTTTAAACTTACCTCCTGGCCACTTTAATCCTTGTGATTTAACAAAAGTAAATAATGAAAAAGGTAATCTAACTTAACGAAATTAAATGGATATTCAAGCTAGTTTGAAAAATTCTAGAAAAATTTAGTGGACCAAAAAAGTAATGATTTTTATTAAAAGAAATTGTCCTTTTTTCAAATGATTGATGCAACTTTATTGCTTTTATCTAAGTGTTTAACCTTGAAATCAGATAACAATTAAATTTGTACGCTGTTTTAAAGATACGTGAATTGATTCAACACAAATAAGCAAAAATATTAGATAAACGAGTTAAAAACAAAATAAACGATCAAACCAGTTGTAATATTATGGCCTAGCTCGAACCTAGGCCGAACAAGAATTTTGCCCTCGATTGGACCTTTGGTTCGAGCCTAGTTGTGAATGAAGAACAAGATAATTAAATAAGAACTTTTGCAGTAACTAGAGAGCGGAAAATGAATTTGTATTGCTTTGATTCACGTCTTACAATGTGTGTTATCAAATAAAAACTTTTCCTTTATATAGGAGAGTTTTATCCCTAGTATAAGTCTAAAAAAAGTAAAAATCTTTCTTTTTCGTTAATTACTGATCCGTAACCGACATCGAGCGAGATCTGAGCTGTGATATCCGGTTAGGTACGAATATCACGACCCTCTATCCGTCGTGTGTAACCGTTTACCGTGTTTTCCGAGGCTTTGGAACTCGTTCTAGGTCCGGGGAGCATCGCTTTATTATGCCCGATGATGAACACATCGTTCACCTTCCATAGGTCTCGATATGAAGGGCCCCCAGCCTCGATTTCGATCTCGTGCGTCCATGCTCTTCTTCCGTTTTCTTCACTGGGGAATCGGGGTATACATTACCCCGATTTTACCCGTATACAGATAGTCCCCTCATTTTACGGAGAGTAGGTTTGCCAAAACGAAGGAAAATGATAGATGAACCCCGGTTCCTTCCTTCGTACATTACAACTGAGATGACGGGTAAATCAAAACGTCCCATCAGTCGCATCATTCTGACGTCGGACGCGTGTCAGTCACCGGTTGGCTGTGTTCGAATGAGAAACGTCGCGCATTGATTGTCTTTTCTCCTATAAAAGCTTCGACCTTTTTCACTTCTTCTATTTTCCGATTCTAGACTTTACCCTCGAACTCTCTAACGGCTTTTAACTTCTCCAGATCTTCATATATTGTTATTTGAGCCTTCATATCTTCATCTTCAATCCCCGTACATCTTTTTTGAATCTTCAACCCAGACCTTCATACCTTCGTACCATCTTCAAATCTTTATATTTTTCTTCAGACCTTCATATTTCTCAGATTATAGTGGCAAAAACTTCCAAGTCAGTGCCTCAGCAGGCTGCTCCTTTATCTTCCCACCCGGCCACAGATGCCGAGGTGGCCGTTCCCGAAGTGGCTCAGGAGCCTCCCATGAAGAGCTTCATACCCGGGGGCTGCTCTATCGAGGATGACTTCAAAGCCGAGAAGGCCTCTAGTCAACAAGACCGAGGCGAGGGAATGTGTAAATACATATGCTCCGTCACTGGAGAAACCCTACCCATAGTTCGAGCGGACTGTAAATGGGAGGGTAAAGACGTGGTCATCGCCGGGCCCAATTACGATATTACTACTCACGTGAAGGGGCATTTGAATGTTTATACTTACCCCTTCACGCTCGTCCCGGTGGACCCCATAGTCCTTGCTTCTGCAAAAGCTACGAGGTGTGCCTTGGGCAAATTCACCTGTCCTTCTCGAGGATCATGATCCTCTTATGCTATTTTGTGAACAATATCGAAGCCTCTCAGTTCACCCTCGACCATCTACTCCGCCTGTACAGTCCCTGAATCTTCCGAGAGGGACTGATTAAGCTCGTTCGCCGAGAAAGCAAGGCTCCTTTCTCGAGCATCGATGAGGAGCGAGACCGAGGCTAGTGGGGAAGGTTCATTCGGGTGAAAATCGAAGACCTGATCCATCCTGAGTTTCTTCCGTTCCCTGAGGAGTGGAACGCATCCCGTAAGGATTGTCTTTCTTGAGTATTCGTTTCTTTTTATTCTTTCTCTCATTGCCTGTGTTTGTGGTCGTGTAGCTGTTGCTCAAGTTCCTGATGCAATCCCCCGATTCAAGGAGTGTATCGAGGGGATCTGCAAGCAGATGCCGTACTCCGAGCGCGCATGGCAAAGGCTTTCGAAGGGAAAATGGGAGGCCCGTTCTCATGGTGAGGTTCTTCCCTAAATAATTATCACTATTCTCTTAACTTACACAGTGCTAACCTTTTCTATTTTCTCATAAGTTTGCCTAAGACCACCGAACTTAGGCCGCGGGATGTGGATGATGCTCCGTCCTTGCTTGTCGAGCGCTCCATTTCGGGGCAGCTCGGGGTTGCGGCGAAAGAGGAGAAGAAGAAGATAAAGTCCTCGGGTTCCCCAGACGTCGAGGCGAAGAAGAAGAAGAAGGTGACCATACGGGTCCGGAAGCCCAAGAAGAGCACCAAGTCCAGGGTACCGGACCCCGATTCTCTCTACCGGTACAGGGACGAGCCCGAAGATGATGACTTTTTCGTTGCTCATGGGTCGACCCTTAATGAGGGGGAGCAGGCAGCGACCAAAAAGAGGACTATAAGGTCGATCCCCCCTAACTCGGGAACCAGAGGGAGGGAGGGCCGGAGACTGCAACCTCCCAGGAAACCGCTCCCGTTCCGAAGGAGGCAACCATTGTCATTGACATCGTGGAGACACCCTCCTATACCAAGTCCATGCTCGAAGAGGCCCAAGCGAGCAAAGAGAAATCAATTGAGGGAACGCATGGCCCAGATGATGCCCTCAACACATTTTTCGATGACATGGATATGGCCGCACTGGAGGATTATTTCGGGCTTGGTCACTTGGAGGTCCCGAAGAACGATGTGCCCTCGGGAGCTGGCGGGCCGAGTTCGATCCCAAAACTAGTGAAGCAATTTCCTACTCCAATCATGGTCCCCGAGCACAAGAGAATGTTCGTTCTTACATTCCCGGAGGATGCCCGGGTCCTGTCTGCTCTGGTGGATATAACCAGCTACTTCCGATTCCCGGTGACCGAGGAGGACTAGGCAAAGATGAACGAGGTGGCCACATCGAGCCTCTTCAACGAGGCACAACAGGCGCTGAACCGCATGAGCCGCCAACCTTTTTTTACCCCTTTGTGAATCTTACTTTGGTTTTTGATGTCCTCTACTAACTTCATTGTTTTTCAGGCTTCAGTGCTTCACCATGAAAGCTTCCTCTGATACTGCTTGGAGATTAGCCAGCTCGAGTTTGAGCTCATAGAGCAGGTCTGGAAGAAGGACATGTACATGGTTCTTAGTGAGCAAAAGGACGAGACCTTCAAAGACCTCCCGATTATCCAGACCAAGCTGGAAAAAGCTCAGAAGGAGGCCTCGACCCTGAAGCAGGAACACGCCGACCTGGTTAAGAAGGTAAAGATCTTTGAGGCTAAAATCGAGTAGCTACTCGTGGTGACTAACAACACAATTTCGCAAGTTCAACAAAAGATAGACCTGATCGACCAACTGCGGGCTGAGATGGATGAGGTCAGGCCATGACCGAAGTGTGGAAGGATAGGATAGACCTGCTGGCTTCGGAGAAGGAAGCTGCGAAGGCGGAGCTGGCATCGGTCAAAAACCAACACCGGGTGGCAAAGGACAAAGCCGATCTGAATGCTGATCTACAGGCACAACTGAGCTCGGCCATCACGGAACGGGATGCTCTCGAAAAAGAATATGTTGCATTGAGGTCCAAATTGGATGCAACTTCTGTTGATGCCAAGGAAATAGTGGCCAGTATAAGGCCTATATAGAGGAAGTCAAGACACGCTTAAAGACGAAGACAAAGTACATAAAGCGGCTATCCCGGAGAGAGACCCTTGAAGAGATCCATGCCCAAGGTTTTGACCTATCGGCTGAGATTGAAGAAGCTGGGAGGCTCGAGGCCGAGGCAATGGAGCTATACGAGCCTGATGGTCTTGAAGGCTCGGAGGGCTCCGACGGTTCTAGCGACAAGTCGGGCCCCGTTGAAGACCAGGAGTAGATGCCTTAGTATTTTTCCAGTTTTTCCTTATGTATATTTTTTTGTTTATTTTGAGGCCGTTCTATCGGGCCTTTGTAAATATATTTTGGAGTATATAAAATTTTTCCCTTTCTGGCAATACCGTGTCTTTATTTTTCCAGTATCTACTTGCAATTTATTTTTGTTGTAAAGGCTATGTGCAAGATGAGTAGGGGTAGAGCGACTGGGCCGGACGAGATCCCGGTGGAATTCTGGAAGAGTGTGGATAAGGAGGGCTTGGAATGGCTTGCTAGGTTGTTTAACGTTATTTTTAGGGCGAAGAAGATGCCCGGAGAGTGGAGGCGGAGTACGAGGATCCCATCGTACAAGAATAAGGGGGATGTCCAAAACTACAACAACTATAGGGGTATCAAGTTGTTAAGCCACACGATGCAAGTGTGGGAGAGGGTGATTGAAGGGAGGTTGAGGAGGAGTGTGTCCATTTCCGAGAACCAGTTTGGTTTCATGCCGGGATGGTCGACTATTGAGGCCATTCACATTGTGAGGAGATTGGTGGAGCAGTAGAGGGCGGTGAAGAAGGATTTGCATATGGTGTTCATTGACCTGAAGAAAGCCTATGACAAAGTCCCGAGAGAGGTTCTATAGAGATGTTTGGAGGCTAGAGGAGTGCATGTAGCGTATATTAGAGTGATTCAGGACATGTATGATGGAGCTAAGACACGGGTTAGGATAGCAGGAGGAGACTCTAACTACTTTCCAGTTGAGATGGGGTTGCATCAGGGATCAACACTTAGCCCGTTTTTGTTTTCCCTAGCGATGGATTCATTGACGCGACACATTCAAGGGGAGGTGCCTTGGTGCTTGTTATTTACGGATGACATAGTCCTGATTGATGAGATGTGAGGTGGTGTTAACGAGAGACTGGAGGTCTGGAGACATACTCTGGAGTCTAAGGGTTTCAAGTTGAGCAGGACCAAGATAGAATACTTGGAGTGCAAGTTCAACGCTGTTACCCAGGAGGCGGACTGAGATGTGAGGCTCGATATGCAAGTCATTCCCAGGAGAGAGAGTTTCAAGTATCTGGGGTCTATAATTCAGAAGGATGGGGAGATAGATGAGGATGTCACATACCGTATCGAAGCAGGGTGGATGAAGTGGAGGCTCACTTCCGGTGTCTTGTATGATAAAAATATATCGTTGAGACTTAAGGGTAAGTTCTACAATGTAGTGGTTAGACCGACTATGTTGTGTGGGGAAGAGTGTTGGCCAGTCAAAAACTCCCATGTCCAACAGATGAAAATAACGGAAATGAGGATGTTAAGATGGATGTGTGAGCATACTAGGTTAGATAGAATTAGGAATGAAGTTATTCGGGACAAGGTAGGAGTGGACCCTGTGGAGGCAAAGATGCGTGAGGTGAGGTTGAGATATTTCGGGCATGTTAAGAAGAGAAGCACATATGCCCCAGTCAGGAGATGTGAGAGGTTGGCCTTGGTAGGTGAGAGGAGGGGTAGAGGTAGGCCAAAGAAGTCTTAGGGAGAGGTGATCATCGGGACATGGCATAGCTTGAGCTAACCGAGGACATGGCCCTAGATAGAATGGTGTGGAGGTTGAAGATTAGGGTAGAAGGTTAGTAGGTAGTCATGCATTTCCCTTTGTCTTCTATAGTTCGATAGTATTAGTGCTAGTACGATACCCTTTTTTTCTTAGTTTGCTATATTTGCATGTCTTGTTCCGTTATTACTTGCCATCGGTAATTCCGTAGTTTGCTAGCAGTACTTCGTTTATATTCTCGTTTGCTGCCTTGGACTTAGTTTTCTAAATATATTGTCTTGCTATTAGTTGTTATCGGTACCTCTTTCATATTCTCTGTTGCTATTTTTGATTTAGTTTTCTAATTATTTGTCTTGCTATTACTTGCTATCAGGGCTTCTTTCACCATCTTTAGCCGAGGGTTTATCGGAAACAGTCTTTCTGCCCTTCCAGGGTAGGGGTAAGGCTGCGTACATCCTACCCTCCCCAGACCTCAATTGTGGGCTTATATTGGGTTGTTGTTGTTGTTGCTACTTGCAATTTCTATTTTCCTATTGTTTTTGATGCATTAGCATAAAATCAGATGTAGTTTTGGATAATCTATTTTTCGAAGGTTAGAACGGAGCCCGACTTCGATGCAACTTTGATTTACTTGTGGCTTCGATCCCTTGGTGAGACCGAAGGTTTTTAAAATGCTTAAGTGTTTTTAGACGATGTTTTTGCCGAGGGTAAACTTTTAGTACGTTTCAAATTTTTGTAAGGGACTTACTTTTTGGTTACGTATTTCGCACGTCTTCGAGCCATTTTTAGGGTGGTCGTAGCCTTTTATATCTGGGCACCGCCTGATAGGTTTGGTGCCTCCAGGAATTCGGTATCCTGGATCGTTTGAATTTTCATCGGGCGACAGTCCCCGAGTACGGATAGTTCGTGGGCTTGACAGCCCCCGAGTAGGGGTAGCCTGTGGGCTTTAGGATCCATGATCGAAGAAGAAAAATGCGCAGTAACAAAGTGAACGGGAAGTAAAAATTTCTTTCATTGCTTATTATGCAAGGTACACGATCGAAGGCGCATAAAAACTTGTGCCATGGCTAGAGTGAACTATGTCATGGTTCATACGACCGTTTGACCCTTAAAATGAATCCTAACCACCAAGCCTTAGCTTTTAGCACATGCAATTTTGTTTTTCCGTTGCTAAAGGTTTTAACCAGGGGGTAATGACCCCTAGTATTTGAGGTCGAACTCGTGAGGGCTCGAATACTGTTGATCTGATGCAAACAGCCATCAATTTCGGCCTAAAGCTGGTCTTCAAATCTAAGGTAGCACATTTTACCGTTGCCTCGTTAAAAACCTTGCCAATAAACCCACTTCAGGACAAAACTGGTTCAAGGAAAAAAGAGTGCAACATGTGCTTTCAGACCTAATATCCACATCCATCCTTGGCCGATTAACTACATACGTTAATCCGATTTATAATATGATTAAAAAGTAATTGAGTTCGTACCTTAACAGTAGTATCGCTTTAAGTGTGTCACATTCTAGTTGTTCGGTAGTTGTACGTTGTTTCCCGCTTCGAGTTTATATGAGCCTTTGTTGGTTACTCCGACAACTCGATACGGTCCTTCCTAGTTCAGGCCCAGTTTCCATTCGTTCGGGTTACTGGTGTGTAGTGTTACTTTCCTCAACACCAAGTCTCCGACTTGAGAGTGTCGGAGACTGGCTCTTCGGTTGTAATACCTTTTCATTTGCTGCTTCTTGGTGGCTAACCAGACCAGGGCGGCCTTCCGCCTTTCATCCAATAGTTCCAGGCTCATGATCATATCCTCGCCATTTGGCTCTTCGGTCGCATACTGGAACCTGAGGCTTGGTTCTCCCACCTTGACTGGTATTAAGGCTTCGACTCCGTAGATCAAGTAAAACGAGGTGGCCCCGGTGCTTGATTTCAAAGTCATACAGTATGCCCACAGGACTTTGGGCAGGATCTCCTTCCATTTCCCTTTCGCACCGCTCAACCTCTTTTTTAGGTTTTGAAGTATAGTCTTGTTCGTTGATTCTACCTGCCCATTCCCACTAGGGTGATAAGGCGTTGATGGTATTTTCTTGATCTTGTGATCTTCGAAAAACTTACTCACCTTGCTGCCGACGAATTGTTTTTCGTTATCGCAAACGATCTCGGCAGGTATCCCAAATCGACATATTATGTGGTCCTAGATGAAGTCAATGACTTTTTTTCCCGGACCTTTTCGAATGCTTGAGCCTCAACCCATTTAGAAAAATAATTGGTCATGAATAGTATGAATTAAGCTTTGCCGAGTGCCCATGGCAGGGGACCAATAATGTCCATTCCCCACTTCATAAATGGCCACGACGACAGGACTGAGTGGAGCATTTCCCCCGGTTGATGGACCATCGAGGCGTGTCTTTGATAGTCGTCGCAGTTCTGTACGAAGACCTTCGCATCCTTCTCCATTTCGGTCTAGTAATAGCCAGCCCTAATTAGTTTCTGAACCAACGATATGCCCCCGAATGGTTCCCGCAAGTGCCTTCGTAAACTTCTCCCATGGCGTATTCGGTTTCTCCCGATCCCAAGCATCTGGCTAGCGGGCCGTCGAATGTCCTCCTGAACAATGCCCCTTCGACCAAGCTAAATTTGGCAACCTTCATGTGCAGGGCTCTCGATTCTTTGGGATCCAAAGGCAATTTTCCTATTTTCAAGTAGTCTATATATTTGTTCCTCCAATCCCAAGTTAAACTCGTTGAGTTTACTTCGGCGTGGCCTTCTTCTATCACCGAGTTCATTAGCTGCGCTACTGCTCCCAAACTGAATTCATCAAAATCGAGCGACGACCTTAAGTTAGCCAGTGCATCGGCCTCACTGTTATGATCTTGGGGTACATGCTGCACGGTCCATTCCCTGAATTGATTTAGGGTTACCTGTAATTTGTCCAAGGACGTTCGCATCCGTTCTTCTTTTACTTCAAACATCCCGTTAACTTGATTTACCACTAGGAGGGAGTCGCACTTAGCTTCTATCACCTCGGCTTCGAGGCTTTTAGCCAATTCTAGACCTGCTATCATGGCCTCAAACTCGGCCTCATTGTTAGTCAATTTCACAGTTCTAATATATTGCCTAATTATATTTCCCATAGGCGGTTTTAGTACGATACCGAGCCTGGACCCCTTCGCGTTCGAGGCACCATCCATGAAAAGGGTCCAGATTCCTGAAGTGGTCCCCGAGGTTAACAGTAATTCCCTTTCGACTTCAGTTATTAAGGCCAGCATAAAGTCGGCCACGAAGTCTGCCAAAATTTGAGATTTTATGGCAGTTCGGGGTCGATACTCGATATCGTACCCGCCACGACCCATTTGGCCAACCGTCCCGAGAGCTCGATCTTGTGAATGATATTCCTTACTAGGTAAGAGGTCACGATATATATTGGGTGTCATTAAAATGGCTTTAGCTTCCTGGAGATGCTTAGCAAAGCGAGCACCAAATTTTCCAGGTGAGGATACCTTGATTCGGCCTCCCCTAGAGTTCTACAGACATAGTAAATAGGAAATTGCGTACCTTCTTCCTCCCGGACTAAGACTCCACTTACCGCCACCTCGGAGACTGCCAAGTAGAGGTACAACTGTTCATCTGCCTTTGAAGTGTGCAGCAGGGGTCGACTCGATAGGTACCATTTGAGTTCTTCCAAAGCTTGAAGGTATTCTAGGTCCAAGAAAAGTTATTCTTCATTTTTAACAGTAAGAAGAATCAATGGCTTTTTTTTCCGAGGACCTTGAGATGAACCGGCCCAGGGTGGCTATGCGCCCGGTCAGACTTTGAACGACCTTGACATTTTCCACTACGGTGATGTCCTCTATGGCCTTGATTTTGTCGGGGTTGATCTCGATCCCTCGATTGGATACCATGAACTCGAGGAATTTTCCTGATCCGATCCCGAATGCACACTTCTTCGGGTTCAGCTTCATATCGTATTTCTTCAGTATGTCGAAGGTCTCCTGCAAATGTTTTAAATGGTCCTCTACTCGCAAGGAATTGACCAACATATCGTCAATATAAACTTTCATTTATTTTCCTATCTCTTCTTCGAACATTCGATTTACTAGGTGTTGATAGGTGGCATCGACGTTCTTTAATCCAAACGACATTACATTATAATAGGTGCCAAATTTAGTGATGAAAGAAGTCTTTTCTTGATTGTCCGGGTCCATCCGAATTTAGTTGTACCCCGAATAGGCATCGAGAAATCTGAGTATCTCATGCCCGACCATCGTGTCGATCACCTGATCGATGTTATGCAAATGGAAAGAATCCTTAGGGCACACTTTGTTTAGGTCTTTCTAATCTACACACAGTCTTAGCTTATTTACTTTTTAGGCACTACTACTATGTTAGCTAACCAATTCAGGTATTTAACTTCCCGAATCGACCCTATCTTAAGGAGTTTGGATACCTCGTCCTTGATGAACGCATGCTTGATCTCGGAATGCGGCCTCCTCTTCTGACCGGATGGAACTTCGGATCCAAACTCAGCTTATGAGTGGTATTTTCGGTGGGATCCCTGTCATGTCAAGATGGAACCAAGCGAAACACTCTATGTTAGCTTTAAGAAAATCAATGAGTTTTTTCTGAGCTCGTGGGTTAACCATGTGCCCAGGTATACCTTTCGATCTGGTAAGCGCTTGATTAATATGACTTTCTCCAACTCTTCGACAGTCGATTTGGTGGCATCGGTGTCATCAGGAGTTATGAATGATCTCGGGACTCCGTAATCATCCTCCTCGTCTATTCCTTGTTCTTCCGGTTCGGCCGAGACCGACATCAGTGATTGCTATTTAATTTCTTCTTTTTTGGTTGGATCCGTGTTCCTTGATGTCGAAATCGCCGGCACCAGGATTACCTCGTTGACTGCGAACATCTCCTTTGCAGCCTACTGCTCTCCGTAGACCATCTTGACTCCTCCTGGTGTAGGGATTTTCAATGCCTGGTGCAAGGTCTAGGATACCGTCCTCATGTTGTGAACCCACGACCTTCCGAATAGAGCGTTATACCTCATATCCCTTTCGATCACGTAGAACTTTGTCTCTTGGATCGTCCTGGAGGTGTTTCCCGGTAGGGTTATCTCCTCTGTAATGGTTTCGCATGCCATGTTAAATCTGTCCAACACCCTGACTGCTGGCACTATGTGGTCCTGTAACCCCAATTGCTCTATGACCCTTGATATGATGATGTTGGCCGAGTTACCTAGATCAATCAATATATGTTTAACTCAAAATTTATTGATAAGTACGGATATTACCAGCGCATGATTGTGAGGTTGCACGATGCCCTCGACATCCTCGTCGCTGAACGTAATGGTTCCCTCTGGGACATAATCTCGGGTGCATTTTTTCCCCGTGATAGACACTTTAGTGCGCTTTATCATTGGTCCTAGGGGGACATCGACGCCTCCGAAGAACATGCTGATGACGTGCTGAGGCTCGTCTTGTTCGATCTGTTTATTGGTGTCCCTGTTCCTGAAGTAGTTTTTGGCTCCATCACTCAGAAACTCTCGAAGGTGCCAGTTGTTGAATAACCGGGCAACTTCTTCTCTTAGCTGTCGGCAATCCTCGGTCATATGACCATGAGTGCCGTGATACTTACATATTAAGTTAGGATCTCTTTGGAAAGGGTCAGACTACAATGGTCGGGGCCACTTGGTCTCTTAGATGCGCCTGATGGCTGACATGATACTGGAAGCATCATCGTTGAAGTTATACTCTAATAATCTCGGTGCTTTCCTACTCCCGAGCAGCCTGTCGACACCATTTTTGCTCATTAAACCTCGGCTACTGGGCCCTCGATTGCCTTTTTTTCGTTCTTTGTGGGGGTGACGCCCGAACCCATTTCCCCTTCAGTCGTCGCTGTATGGTAGGTACCGATTCCGGACCGGCCTTAGCTCATGATCAATGTCTCTCTTAGACCTGTCGTCGACCCTGATGGGCTAAACAGACCTAGAAGGAGCTCCGAGTTGGTCGTCCTCAACCCTAATCTTCGACTGGTACCTGTTGTGGACGTCAGCCCAAGTCACTGCCGGGTACTCTATCAAATTTTGTTTTAGCTGGTGAGAAACCAAGGAGCTTCGGGGATTAAGCCCATGAGTGAATGCCTGAACAGACCAATCATCTGCAACTGGAGGCAGGTCCATCCGTTTCATCCGGAACCTTGAAACGACTCCCTGAGCATCTTGTTGTCTCTTTGCTTAACCTTAAAAAGGTCTGACTTTCTGGTCTCGACCTTGATGGCCCCGACATGGGCCTTCACGAAAGCATCTGCAAGCATAGCAAATGAGTCAATAGAATTTGGGGGTAAGTTGTGATACCATATTATTGCTCCTTTGGACAAAGTCTCCCCAAACTTCTTCAATAACACCGACTCGATTTCATCATCTTCCATGTTGTTCCCTTTGATTGCGCATGTATAGGAGGTCACATGCTCGTTCAGATCCGTGGTTCCGTTATATTTGGGGATATCGGGCATACAAAACCTCTTTGGGATCAACTTTGGTGCTGCGCTCGGAGAAAAATCTTTTTGGATAAATTTCTTGGAATCCGACCCTTTCAATATCGGGGGTGCTCCCGGGATTTGATCGACTCTGGAATTGTATGTTTTCACCTTCTTGTCATTGGCCTCAATTTTCTTCTCGCCTGACTCTACCCGCCTCGTTAATGCTTTAAGCATTTTCATTATCTCGGGCTTGACCCCGGGCTCGGCTTCACCCGGTCTCTCAGTGATATGTTCGTTTCCTCGGGTGCTTTCCCGGGATTGTTCGGACTCAACCCTGCTGGGGGCGTGGTTTTGATTCTGTAACTGTGATATTGCCGCCTGTTGAGCCTGCAACATTTCGAAAATTAACTGTAGGCTTACCCCATCACCTTCACCTTCGGGCGCTTCTCGAGCTGTTGGTCGGGGTCCCCCGCGAACGCTGTTTTTGGGATCAGTTGATAAATTAATGTCGATGGCCACCTGTGAGTTAGCATCGATCGGATTGTCAACTGGGACACTGTTGGGATCAGCAGGAGACACCTCGTTGCTAGGCACAAAATTATTATTTTCTCCATGATGGCCAGACTCAACGTCAACAGTCAAGTGGACAGACTGAGAATTCGACATTTTTAAGCTGACATGAAATTAAGACTTTAAAGAACAAACGTAAAATATGGTGTGTTATGGAGATTTGTATCAAATTACCACTATTATCGTTAGCCCCACGGTTGGCGCCAAACTGTTTAACCTTGAAATCGAATAATAATTAAATTTTTATGCGGTTTTAAGGATACGTGGATTGATTCAACACAAATAAACAAAAATATTATATAAACGAGTTAAAAACAAAATAAACGATCAAACGAGTTGTAATGTTATGGCCTAGTCCGAACCTAGGTTGAACAGTAATTTTGCCCTCGATTGATCCTTTGGTTCGAGCCTAGTTGTGAATGAAGAACAGGACAATTAAATAAGAACTTTTGCAGTAGCTAGAAAGTAGGAAATGAATTTGTATTGCTTTGATTCGTGTATTATTAAAGAAAAAATTGCCCATTATATAGTATGAGAGTTTCATCTCTAGTACAAGTCTAAAAAAGGTAAAAAATCTTCCTTTTTCGTTAATTACTGATCCGTAACTAACATCGAGCGAGATCTGCGTCGTGGTATCCGGTTAGGTATGAATATCACGACCCTCTATCCGTTGTGTGTAATCATTTACTGTATTTTCGGAGGTTTTAGAACTCGTTCTGGGTCCAGGGAGTGTCGCTTTTTTATGCCCGATGATGAACACATCGTTCACCTTCCATGGGTCTCGATACAAATGGCCCCAACCTCGATTTCGATCTCGTGCGTCTATGCCATTCTTCCATTTTCTTCCCGGGGAATCGGGGTATACATTACCCCCAATTTTACACGTATACTCTAAGAACATCAGAAAACGATATGGAAAAGAAATCGAGATAAATTTTATTTATTTTAGCTTATTACTAAAAGTGGATAGTTAATGAACTTTAAAAATTAAGGAGTTTAGCCTTTGGCAGAAGTCCGTCTGCTATTGTAAGTTTGGAACCAAACGATTTCACTCTAGGTCGACTATAAATATGTCACGACTTCGAAATTGCAACATTGCGATAGCAAAGAAAGAGAAGATATGGAAGGAGAAGTAGTAGAACTGTACGAGCTTCAGTACTCTGATTTGAAGAAACTTTCTTCAGAGAAAGCTTTATCAGCAGCAGAATCTTCTGAAGAAATTCAGCGGCTTGAATCAATCACCACAAGTGTTATGGAAAACCTAGGGCCAGAGGGACCCGGACTTCTGGCCATCACCGGCGTTCCAGAAGCTTCCAATCTTCGTCGAACTCTTCATCCTTTGGCTCGAAATCTCTCTCTTCTCAATAACGAAGATCGAAAACGCCTTCTTAAGGTCCACCTCTCTCCCAGTTTTAATTTTTGTTCCCTTTATCTTCCTTCTTCATGTCCAATCTTTAACAGTCTTATCAGCTAATAACATAATGCAATGAAAATTAAAAGAAATGTGCCCAAATAAAACGAGTTGTTTGTAAAATTTAGAGACGTTCTATTTAGAGAATCCTGAATTTGCCTTAAAGAATGATTTTTCAACTATGTTTGAATGAAATGTTCCCAAATAAAGCAGGATATCGTATCTCAAACTAGCTGGGGTGGTTATGTATATTTATTGATAAACTATTTTCAGATCGAGGCATCGGTATCTAATGTTCAATGCTCTAGCCCACTTTAATTTGGGCGTATTCATCAATGTCCTGAATTGTTTTGCTAGTTTTACTGATTGAGAGTGAGGGAATGATAGTAGTTTGAAATATCACTATCTTTTGAAATCTGACTGTGCATTGTAAAATATGTGCAACTTGCAAAGCTCAAGGATTTTCTTTTGGAAAGAACATGGATGGTAGAGCCTGGTTGCATAATTTGCCCTGTTACTTATCAAAAAAAGAAAAGAAAAGAATTGCTCTATTACTTAATCCTCTTAATATTATTATTGAGCAACAGGAAAACAATCTAGGAACTGATGTTTCATTGAAGAACCCGAATAGAAATGTCTCGTCTTTTTCTATGCAATTGAAATATGAGCAGTGCTTTGAAAGAGGTGACTGTCGGGTTAATGATCTAGATGTTGGTAATGGGGATAACGAAGTGGTTGATCAGGATAAGTTTAAGAAATTAGGATGCACCTTTAAGGAGCTAGGATATTGCATGATGGACATAGGGCTTCGTCTTGCACAAATATGTGATAAGGTCATTGGAGGCCAAGAGCTACAACAGAGCTTACTAGAGTCTGGCACAGCTAAAGGGCGTCTAATCCATTACCATTCCGCTGTTGACAATGATATTATTAGAGAAGCTGCAAAAAGAAACGGATATGTTAAATCAAGAAATGGAAAAGTCAATAAGAATGAGCAAGCAAGTACGAAACAGCAAGGCACTGACTTATCGAAAGACCAGTCAAATGACTATGGTCTTTGGCAGCAGTGGCATTATGATTATGGCATTTTCACTCTCTTAACAGTTCCCATGTTTCTGTTGTCCTCTCGCCAAGAAACGCCAGCTGCTGTAAATACTGGTTCACCTATTTCTTCTGAGCATGAATTCCCTTCGCCCAGTGGTCACACATATCTTCAAATATTTGATCCCAAAAAGAATCAGATCTTCATGGTAAAGGCGCCTTCAGAGAGTCTCATTCTGCAGGTTGGAGAAGCAGCTGATATATTATCTAAGGGGAAGCTACGAGCAACACTTCATTGTGTTTGTAGACCACCAAAGATTGAAAACTTGAGCAGAGAAACATTTGTTGTCTTCTTGCAGCCAGCATGGAGCAAACAATTCTCTCTTTCGGATTACCCTCTTGAACGTTTAAATTTAAGTAGTCAGCAGTGTGGGGTATGTATTGAGGGAATTGAACAGTCTAGGCAGGTATCAGAGGAATTAAGTCAAGAAATTCAAAAGATTGTTCCACCACTTTTGTCGAGGCTGAAAGATGGGATGACATTTGCAGAATTTTCCCGTGAAACTACAAAACAATACTATGGTGGTAAAGGTTTACAGTCCAACAGATAGGTGACTACTGACTAGTAACCTTCTTTTTCCTTCTCTTTTTCTATGTAAGTTTCATTCATATGAACAGATAATTTCAGTATGTAATGGTTTGTCTCTTTTATCTTGGATTCAGGTTTTCTGTGGATATTCTTAGATGCGGAGAGCTTCCATCTGGCCGGACAATGCTTAAACTGGTGGCAAAAAGTCTCAACTTTCCTATGGGTCTGTTTTGATGATCTGTGACACAGTAATGTCTTGGAATCACACATATGGTGTATTTTTAACTGTATACAGTGTGAAAATCCATTACTTCAAGTCCCCCCTCTCAGAGCCAATGTTAGGTAAAGAGTTGATGTAGTTTTAGGAATTGATTTCCCATTTAGAAAAATGAGACATCATATTGTATGTGATTTTGGAAAAATAAAAAATTTAACATTTTCTAAGATATTGAAATGCTTGTAAAAGTGCGCTTTCTATGGCAACAAAGAACTTGGTCTATTCAACAACACCCCGACTGTGTGGGAATGGCTGAATGTGCCCAATGCAGAAAGGAATTAGTCACTGCAACTGTGCACCATGCTTAAGGATGACTGCTGAAAGAACATAATCCTGTGACCTTTACTTGGGATACTTTTGCCGCACTAAACTTTGGATTTCTGAGAACTATCTTAAAATTATACTTCCTAGT
The DNA here is from genome assembly GCA_000715115.1 of Nicotiana otophora. NCBI lineage: Eukaryota > Viridiplantae > Streptophyta > Magnoliopsida > Solanales > Solanaceae > Nicotiana > Nicotiana otophora. Next base: position 146,574 of record AWOL01S0024805.1, on the reverse strand, counting down.
CATAGATTTTCTTTTGCTGTTACTTGCAGATGGTCAGAAGGTAAGATGAATGGGGTTTACAAGCTTGGGCCTCATCCACACTCTACAAGGTACATGTAATCAGCCCAAAGGCAAAAGTAGCTTCATCTAATGGCTTTGGACTTGCACCAGGACTGGCTCATTGGCCTGTTCTCTCCATCATATCTAAAATAATAACATGTTCGATTAACATAAAAGGTCAAAGATGTCAAACATTTCAACAATACAGTGATACAACGTAATATTGGAATATACAGAAGTCCAGTGAGTACATTGCTCAATAATGCACTAATAATATTATAAGCCTAATATGGAAGCCTACGGCTCCCTAGTTTTGCATTAGGCGCAGATATTCAGTTGATGAGAGGAGTTAAGCAACATAGAATGACCCAAATTGAGGTTTCTGTTACAGAGCAGTTCGAGCAGTCTAATTTATGCATGTTATATATATGTGCTAATTTACATGCATACAGCTTTACTCATGTTTTGTGTATGTGTTTTACACATGTTTTGCTCTGTGATTGTGTTTAGACTAGCAGAGAACTTCTATGCTGGAGTGCTGTCAATCAATCTACTAAAATGGAATAACAATCTTTTTCATGTTTCTGGAGAAAAAGATAGTTTACAATCATTACTTGTTGAATGCTTTTGTGGACACATGCTGCCCATTTCGATAACATAAGGACTAAGATGAGCTAATGATTCCACTAGTTGATTGATGGATTTTGCCTTGTAGTTTGTACCTATTGGTGAGCATATTACTACTATTACTATCAAACCTATAATCCATAGGCTGGTCTTTTTGACTTCTAGAGTGGAGCGGATCTGTCTCTCATAATTGAGGTGTACATATTCGTAACAGTTATGGGTTTATTACAGTAGACAACATAGGAACTTGAAGGTGGTGGAAGCCACATTCCTTATTCTCTTTCTTTAAATTACTCGATTTGATTTATTATTCAAATAATTACAGGAACTTCATGACTAGGTTAGCCGCACCTTAACATAGAAAATAAGCACTTTTAACTTTTTTTTAAAGTGAAGTATGAATAGATTTGTCAAATGATAAACGATATGTGAAGTAAATGCGTTCTATTAAATTTGAGTATAAACTGATCTTGTGAGATGAACGGAGTTACAACCCAACTAGTCACATTCTTGACTTTGTCAAATTCTTATTCGTTGATCCTAATTACACACATAAATTCAGAAATACCACGAATGACATTAGATGTATTAATGGAATGCTTGAAGCAAATAGAAGAATGTATTACTCCATCCGTTTCAATTTACATGACTTAGTTTGATTTGGCACAAAGTTTAAAATAAAGACTTTTGAAACATGTGGTGCTAAAAGTGTAAGGGGCAAAATCTTAGTAGGACTATAATATTTGTGTGACTATAAAAACTTCTCATTAAGGATAAAGTGGGTAGAATGAAAAGTTTAAAGTTAAATTGTTTCTAAATACAGAAATTTATCATTTTTTTTAGAACAAATTAATAAGTAAATTGTTTCATCTAAATAGAAAGAGAGGGAGAGGGAGTACTAAGCATAATCTCCTTCCCTCAAATTTGTAGTCAAAAAGTGAATGTTATACAGAAAACACTAGTTGACAAGTAAAACTGAAAACGAGAATGATGACATTTGAGGGTGAAAATTGACATGTGAGGACTGAGGACGAATGCACGACTCTTCCCCTGGCCGTTTGGTTCGTAAAATAAAAAAGAAATACAGACAGAGAGTACCACAAAAAGGTATTCCTCCGTTATTGCACTTCGCAAGAGAGTCAAAATCCACTTATTATCGGTCTCAACAATTTTATTCAAACACGAAATTAGTGTGAACACTTAAAAAGTGATTATTAGCACTTGATTCTTATAATGAGGAGTGTTCTTCGGTTGGTACGGTATGATATTTAGATATTTCGGTTCGGTATTTTCATTGACAAGTGAGTTGCTCTGATGGTAAGCACCTTCTACTTCCAACCAAGAGGTTGTGAGTTCGAGTCACCCCAAGAGCAAGGTGGAGAGTTCTTGGAGGGAAGGATGCCGAGCGTCTATTGGAAACAGCCTCTCTACCCCAGGGTGTTGGTTCGGTATTTTCAGTATTCGGTTTCTTAAAATCCTATACCAATACCGTACCTAATTAAATTCGGTATGGTCCGATTTTTCTCCTTTCGGTTTATTCAGAAAACCTTTCTTGACAAAGGTTTTGTCCAAAACCAGCAAATATCGACCCATAGAGAGAAAACTATACATAAAAGAATAAATTTGATCACTAGAAATGCCTTGTTACTTGTTTAGAGCTAATTGATGAACTTAGAGAATAAATGAAAGTAAAATTTTAGATTTTTTATATTTATGTTATAATTGATAATATGCGTTTTGTGTAATATAATATATATTTCGGTACAATATCGGTATTTTGATATTTTATTTTAAAATACCAAATACCATACCTAATATCAATTTTTTTTAAAACTTAAACCAAACACCATATGAAATACCAAAATACCGAATACCAAATATCAATATTTTCGATTTCGGTACGGTAATTCGATATTTACCAAATTATGCACGACCCTACTTATTATCTGCTTTTAATCAGCTAAATTTAATGGGTTCATAACTCAAGAGAATAAAATAAAATACCAACTATATAGAGTATAGACCATTATATTTGGAGAAAAGGACGGAGAAGATCTGACAAATACACACCAAGAGAGTATATCAAAAGGAGAGTTTGTTTACCGAAAAAATCGAATAACGTTAGATTTGTGTATGGTTCTAAGGATATGCGATACAACTCGATATAAATCACGTAGAGAAATAGAAATATGTGTATTGTTGACTGTGAGAATGAAAATAATAAGCAAAAAAGAATGAATAAGTAAAACAAGCACAAGGGGATAGCTATCAATATAAGAAGTGATCTTTTTTCTTTCGCCCATAGCTTACAAGGATTCCTCCTTTTATAGAAGAGGGTCATTACAAAAAATCATAAAATAAAACATATAGTGGAAGACCCATCATAACTCGTCTCTTCCTTGATTCTCGCCAAGATTCTCTCTCTTGGTGCGGTTTCAAAGGCTCTTGTCTATGAGCTCGATACTAGCTCGAACTCGTTACTGGGTCGGGCCCTTCGGTCTTGGATCGAGTTCGACCTTCGAGATGGGCGTCGTACATTTCTGACCTCGAAGCAGTGCCTTGCGGATCGATTCGGTCACGGGCTCGATAGGATTATCGAGTCCCCTCCTCGAGCGACCTTCGGGCTCGAGGTTCGTTAGTACCGACCTTAGAGCTCACTCCAAAAATCTCATTCCGACTTTCCAACTCGATCGAACGTAGGAAGGCCGAAATCCATTTCGACCGTATACAGATAGTCCCCTCGTTTCTCGAAAAGGATGTGACAAGAAACGATACGATTTCCCAGCAGCTCGACCAGATATACACTGATGTTTTTATCGATCCCGATCATGACGCATGTAATGCTCGATAATCTTATGCGTCTTTACAGTCCCCAACTTTANGATGACTTGTCTCTTCCTTGATTCCCGCCAAGATTCTCTCTCTTGGTGTGGTTGCAACGGCTCTTGTATGTGAGCTCGATACTAGCTCGAACTCGTTACTGGGTCGGGCCCTTCGGTCTTGGATCGAGTTCGACCTTCGAGATGGGCGTCGTACATTTCTGACCTCGAAGCAGTGCCTTGCGGATCGATTCGGTCACGGGCTCGATAGGATTATCGAGTCCCCTCCTCGAGCGACCTTCGGGCTCGAGGTTCGTTAGTACCGACCTTAGAGCTCACTCCAAAAATCTCATTCCGACTTTCCAACTCGATCGAACGTAGGAAGGCCGAAATCCATTTCGACCGTATACAGATAGTCCCCTCGTTTCTCGAAAAGGATGTGACAAGAAACGATACGATTTCCCAGCAGCTCGACCAGATATACACTGATGTTTTTATCGATCCCGATCATGACGCATGTAATGCTCGATAATCTTATGCGTCTTTACAGTCCCCAACTTTATCGAGGAGATGACTGAGCAGGTATTCCGAATGTTCCATGAGAGTGAAGATGAAAAAGAGATAACCACTAACGATCCGAATCTGCAGGTTCAGCAGAGGATCAAGCAGATTGGACGGCTTAATTCACAGGTAGTTGCGCTGCAGGCCGAGGCAGAAGAATTTAAAAGGTGTATGGATAACCTTGCCTCGAAAAAAAGGAAGCCGTCGAAGCTTAGTTGGAGCTGTCCGATGCCCAACTTCGATATGCGAAAGAAAATGCTTTGGGGCTGATCGAAAAGATAAAAGAGCTTCAACATCGGTTGGATTTGTCCACTTTAGATAAAGTAGATTTGGCCAAAGAACTCGTAGTGGCCAGATATAAAGTGGTCGAGGCCAACAAAAAGAGCCGATTCCAAAGTGGCTCAGTTCGGGATCGATGTCGAAGTTAATCAAGCCAAAGCAGCGGACATGGTCGAACATGCAAAGTGGTAGGCTCAGAGAGAGGCTCTCGAAGGGGTCAAAGCTCAGGGCTTCGATATTGGGGTCGAGATTGAAGTCGCTAGGGCGGAGGAGAACAGAGCTCGGAGGTTGGCCTTTCCTGAGGAGGACTCCGATGACTCGGGGGAGTCTGAAGATGATGACGATGCCGAGAATACGGCCTCCGATGAAGATTGAGTCATTTAGGGCCTTAGGTCGATCGTTGCGTTCTTGTGATACCACTCTTGGTTTTTGTATAAAGAACTTCCTTTTGGAAGAGTAGCCGCCTCTGTACAAAAAATTTATAAATACAAATCTTTCTTCTTTTTGAAGAGAAATGGCCTTTCAAACTAAATAGATAGTTTGAATTTAAATCTCCGTTGCCTTCGGGCCTCGTGGGTAGTCCCCTTTGCTTTATCGGGATCGAGCGTCCTTCAACTTGAATAGTCAAGTATTTGTTTTAATTCGAAGAAATGAGTAGTTCTGCTCGAAATAATATAGCCCGTAGGCGTAATAGTCGAGCGAGTGATTGCTCGAACTTGAAATAAAGGTAGACCATAGGCTTAGCAGTCGAGTGAATGATTCGAACTCGATGCAATGTAGCCCGTAGGCATAATAGTCAAAGTAGCCCATAGGCTTAATGGTCGAGTGAGTGATTGCTCGAACTCGAAATAAAGGTAGCACGCAGGCTTGGCAGTCGAGCGAATGATTCGAACTCGATGCAATGTAGCCCGTAGGCATAATAGTCAAAGTAGCCCATAGGCTTAATGGTCGAGTGAGTGATTGCTCGAACTCGAAATAAAGGTAGCACGCAGGCTTGGCAGTCGAGCGAATGATTCGAACTCGATGCAATGTAGCCCATAGGCGTAATAATCAAAGTAGCCCATAGGCTTAATGGTCGAGTGAGTGATTGCTTGAACTCGAAATAAAGGTAGCCCGTAGGCTTGGCAGTCGAGCGAATGATTCGAACTAGATGCAATGTAGCCCGTAGGCTTGGCAGTCGAGCGAATGATTCGAACTCGATGCAATGTAGCCCATTTGCATAATAAATCTTGAACATAGAATATCGGTAAAGAAGAGGGCTTTCTTTGCAAGTCATTCTACATGGGTTCATATTTTGCGTCAGGGCTCAGGCCAACTATATAAGCATGGTTCGTTTTGACCATTTGGCCCTTACAATGTTTCCCGTTGAGGCACTGTTTGTCATGAAATAACGAAGTAACTTCCTTTGCACCGAACTTGATAATCATCACAGATGCGTTCAATGATAAAGCCCCCATGTGTACGAGGTTGATTTTAGAGAGGCCTTAGATACTCAGCAGTAGTATCGTTTCCGCTATATGGCCGGTATCAATCTCTGGTCAATTTTTGCTTTTTCGTAATGGACCTAGAAGTCAACTGGTCATCTTCGACTCTTATTTTGGTTTGATATCGATTGTGCACATCGTTCCAAGTAATAGCTGGGTACTTGATCAGATTTTGCTTCAGCCGCCGTGAAGCCCTCGAGCTCCGCTCATTTAGACCTTGAGTGAAAGCTTGAACAACCCAATCGTCTGTGACTGGTGGCAGATCCATTCGTTCCATTTGAAAACGAGCTACGAACTCCCTTAGCATCTCGTTATCCTTTTGTATTACCTTGAACATTTCCGACTTTCTGGTTTCGACCTTTATGGCTCCGGCATGTGCTTTTACAAAGCAATCTGCAAGCATAACAAAAGAATCAATGGAGTTATATGGTAAATTATGATACCATATCATTTCCCCCTTTGACAGGGTTTCACCAATTTTTTTTAATAATACATATTCGATCTCATCATCTTCTAAATCATTGCCCTTGATGGCACACATGTAAGAAGTGACGTGCTCTTTTGAATGAATTTTTTCGAATCTAGCCCTTTTATCATTAGTGGAGCTCCCGGGATCTGGTCGACCCAGGAATTATATGTTTCTACTTTTTTATCATAGGCTTCGACTCGTTTTGTGAGTTCCTTGAGCAATTTAGTAATTTCGGGAGTAGTCCCCGATTCTTGCTCATTTGACTTCTCTATGGCTGGTTCCGTTCTGTGGGTGAGTTCTCGAAGCGGATTGGGCTTCGACCTGCTTTGTACCTGAGTTTGGCTTTGCAACTGAGCTATCGCTATTTGCTGAGCTTGTAACATCTCGAAGGTCATCCGTAAGCTGACTCCGATCTCCTCCATGTTATGGATGTCTCGAGATACGGATCGAGTACCGCCCTGAATGTTTCTTTCTGGTTCGGAACGCTGATTCTCCTCCAGAGCTATTTGTGAATTGACATCCAATGGTACTTTAGCTCAAATTTTGGGTGCTTCGATTCGAGCCTGAGTGCCATCATCGAGTGGCCTTCCGGCCCCGGGTGCCAAGTTGTTAGTTTCATCTTGAAGGCTGGCTTCGTGGTCGATAGGTGAAGCCATTGCTAATTTAAAGTTGCAAAATGGTGTCTACTTTAGATTTATATCAAACGATCACTGTTACTCTTAGCCCCATGGTGGGCACCAAACTGTTTATCGAAAAAATCGGATAACGTTAGATTTGTGTATGGTTCTAAGGATATGCGATACAACTTGATATAAATCACGTAGAGAAATGGAAATATGTGTATTGTTGACTGTGAGAATGAAAATAATAAGCAAAAAAGAATGAATATGTAAAACAAGCACAAGGGGATAACTATCAATATAAGAAGTGAGCTTTTTTCTTTCGCCCATAACTTACAAGGATTTTCCCTTTTATAGAAGAGGGTCATTACAAAAAATCATAAAATAAAACATATAGTGGAAGACCCATGATGACTTTGTCTCTTTCTTGATTCTCGCCAAGATTCTCTCTCTTGGTGTGGTTGCAACGGCTCTTATCTATGAGCTCGATACTAGCTCGAACTCGTTACTGGGTCGGGCCCTTCGGTCTTGGATCGAGTTCGACCTTCGAGATGGGCGTCGCGCATTTCCGACCTCGAAGCAGTGCCTTGCGGATCGATTCGGTCACTGGCTCGATAGGATTATCGAGCCCCTCCTCGAGCGACCTTCGGGCTCGAGGTTCGTTAGTACCAACCTCAGAGCTCACTCCCAAAATCTCATTCCGACTTTCGAACTCGATCGAACGTAGGAAGGCCGAAATCCATTTCGACCGTATACAGAGTTCCAACTATTTCCTCACATAAGCTATTCCCGCATTCTTAGATATATCCACCCGGATGCATACACAGTTACACATGAGGTGGCAAACGGGCGGGTCAAGTCAGATCGAATATGGGCGGTTCAAAATAGGTAATGCAAAAATGATTAAATTATCGGACCCGACCCACATTTAATACCGATAGAAAATGGGTTAACCGTCGAATAATATGGATATCCATATTATCCATGACTTCTTAACTATGATCATTTAATCTCCCAAACTTGAGGAAATTCTAATTTGAGTCTTTACAAATGTAAAAGTTATATCCATTAGAAATTCATTTTCTAACTAGATAATATGGTTCTTATTCATATTTTACCTGTTCTTAAAAACTTCATTATCCAACCTATTTTTTATGGATAATATGGATGGATAACAGTTTTTTATCCATTTTGCCACCACTAATTACACACCATAAGAACACGAAATGGAAACTTACCTCATATGAGGGGACAATCAAATTGGGTCATCAATATACTTCCATTAATAAAGAGCGTGAGAGAGGATGTTAGACATCTTCGTGTTTAATTATTTCTAGCTAGCTTATTTTGAAGTAATAGTAATAATACACATGCATAAGTTTACATGTCGTGACTTACATATAATTACTTTATACATGTTGGACAAAAACTTACTCGTATGTACTTCATGTCTATATAAACAAGTGACACCTCACACGGCCATGGGTGGAAAGGGGATTAGAATATTGCCGAAAATTATAGTATATATATAAAAGGTCAAAATCAATTCTTATGTATATATAATCAATGTTGAATCTTTTTTATTTCTTTCATATATTTATTTTTTTATATTTTAAATGTCATTTTGTGAAAATTCTGGCTCCAACATTGTACCATATAGTCACATACATATAGTGGCGAAGCCACATGGTTACAAGGGTGGTCAATTGACCACTCTTCCTCGAAAAATTGCACTGTATATATAGATAAAATATTACGTTTTAGATGTATATAACACGTATTGAACACCCTTTGTCGGAAATTTTTTTTATTTCTTTCAAATTTGAATACCCTTGAGTAAATTACTAGCTTCGCCACTTCGTACATATATTTTGTGCTTTTGCCAGCATATCAATTTTCAAACTCGCACCCTTTTGGAGTTACAAAAACAACAGCAAAATGTAAACAATCCCGAAGAGCAAATAAAAGAGAAATGACCGGGGTTGATCATTGGGATTTTCAGACAAAGGGAATAAAGGGGTCTTCTTTAATCCACAGATAGAAGGCTCAGAAGTAGTAATGGTCCCCAACTCCCCGGAATAAAGACATACCCACAGAACTCTTTTTAAATTACAAAAGCTGAATTTATTTTACTGCATTTTTGAGTTTGCTATAATAGTTTTCAGTTCTTTAGATATTTGAAGATGATAAAAGCAAAAGAATTGAAAAGAAAAGAAAAAGGCAAAATGAAAGAAGAGAAGATGATCTGAAAAGAAAAAAAAGGTGATGACGTCTCTTATAGCACGCCTAAATTACTAGTACTGGGTACTAACTCCACACAGCTTTCTTCAGAATTTTTTTTGTTTGGATCTTAAAAGAACATGTTATCAGCTCTTGACGTTGCCAATACTTGAGACAAAAAACTAAACAAGAGACACAATATAGAAGGAATTCTGCTAGAGCAGTGCTTTGAAATAACGTTATGGGTTTGTCATTTTATATGCACAAGTTATGCCCGACAATTCTTCTTGTTTTGCATTCAAAGTATGGTGTCAAAACTGGAAACTAGAATAAGATCAACAGTGACCAATCATCCAATTCCCTCTCCACTCCCCAACTTCATTCAAATGACACTTCAAGAGGGTGCATGAGTTATCAGTGTCGTTTTAGGGATAGCTTCAGATTTAGAGCTTTGACAACAATTTGTCCATGCTTCCACAGGCGGATTTAGAAATTAGAGTTAGTGGTTTAAATATGTGTGATTGTTTACTCTTAAAATTAGATAACAATTAAACTTATAATGTGGTTCTAAGGACACGTGATTTCACTTAATACTAATTGATAAATATGAAGATTAATAACAAAAATAAACTATAAAATAAAGCAAATCAGTATTAGAATAGAACTCAACCCTCGAGTTTGGATACCCTCGAACTGATTGATGTAAGAATAATTAAAATATAACAAGCCGATGAACAATAGTATAAATGAGAAAGAGAATTATATTGCTTTGATATATGTGAACAATGTGTCCAACAGATGATTAGAACCTCCCATAAATAGTAGAGGAATTCCACTTATGGTATAATTCTTATTGCAAAAGGAAATCTCATGATTAGCTAATTAACCGTTTCTGGTTTGATCCATTCCGAGATTTACGCCATGATCCTCGACCAGTCACGGATATCTCGCCTTTCTGTTATTGTGCTATCTTCGATCTTGCTCGATGCCTGTCTCATTTGGCTTTGATCGCTACTAGCCTCGATCTCGACAGGTACCTCGATTCTGAATTCGGTATCTCATCCTCGTGATTTAGTCTGTTCCGTTACGAGGCCATTCTTCGATGCAACCTCCCGGTCTCGGTCAAATAGTAAAATCAGGTAGGCCCGGTTTTAACCGTATACAGATAGTCCCCTCATTTTTTGGAGTGAAATGATAAGAAACGAATTGAGCCTTCGATTTTCTACCGTGACCTGTCATAACGTCATCCTCGTGACGTAAGCGACGGGATGACCGAAACGTCTCGCCGGTACAGTTCCCCAAGTCATTAATGAGTGTCAGTTGGTGGTCGGCCACTAGTGCCTTTGAACCGTCACCGTGAATCCAATATATAGACCCCTTCCCCATTGATTCAAACTTTACTTTCACTTCCTTCTAATCCCTAAAGCTTTTACATCTCCTAAGTTCTTTCCTTTTACAAATCTTCAGGTTTTGCTCTTAATTCTTTCTAAAACGTCAAGTCGTATTATCTTCCTCTTCTTCAAGCTTATACAAAAATGGCAAAAATATCGAAAACGATGCCACAAAAAGAAGCTGTTTCATCTTCTCAACCGGCCTACGGGAAAACGCTGATGGAACCCCGTCTTGAGGAATGCATTCCTAGGGGGTGCGCGCTAAACTCCGATTTCAAGACCGATAAAGCCTCATCGATTTTTGGTCGATGCGAGCCAATGTCAAGGTATATATGCTCGATAACTGAGGGATACCTTAAGCAGGTAAAGAAAGACTGCAACTGGGAAGGCAAAGAGGTGGTGATCCCGACCCCCGAAGAAGACATCACCACCCATGTGGAAGGGTTTCTAAGTGTTTACACTTACCCTTTCACGCTGGGCCCCCTCGACCCCGCCATCGTTAATTTTTGCCGTCAATATCAAATAACCCTAGGCCAAATCTATCCTTCCTTTTGGCGAATTATTATTCTGCTCCTATTCTTCATGAGCAAAGTCGAGGGACTCCCTTTCACCCTCGATCACCTTATCAGATTGTATAACCCCCGCCTCTATTGAGGCGGGTTAATAAAACTCCAACGTCGGGCTACCAAAGTGTTGTTCGAGTGAGGACTTCTGACCTAATCCTAGACGAGAAGATGCCATTTCATGAGAAATGAAACACGAATTGTAAGTATCGTCTCACTATTAACTTCTATGTATTATTTGTTCCTTTGTATTTTCTCATTGATGTATTTTTCCATGATGTAGCAGCCGCTTGGATGCCCTGTGCAATTCCGAACCTTGAGAACTGAGTTCGGAACCTAGCCTCGATCTCTACATATGCCGAGCGCTCATGGCGTGATTTAGCAAAGGGCCGATGGGAGGCCAAGACTCATGGTAAGCCCACTTTTTGTGTATTTGATGATTTGATTAAGATGCCCTTCTTCTACTTATTCAATTTTCTCGTGTACAGGCTTGGGCAAGGATGCGGTCACGAGGCCCCCGTCTAGTGAGGACGAGACTTCGACCTCGGTTCTGAAGCTGGCGAAGGATAAGAAGAGGAAAAGGACCTTAACCTCTGAGGATCCAAAGCCTAAGAAGAATCCAGTTCGTAAGCCGAAGAAAGACACCGTTGCCCTGCCTTCCGATGTGATTCAACGACTAAGGGAGGAAGAAGAGGAAGATGAGGACGATGGCTCGAAATTAGTGGCCCGAGTGAAGAAAACTATCGAGGCCCTAAAGGCCGCTGAGTCGGTGGTGGTTGAGGAGATTCCACCTCGAGCCGAGGGGGTCTTGGAAAATGACTCAGTCAAAGTCCCCGAGTCATCGAAGATCGAAGATGCCTCCCGCCGAGATGAGAAAAAGGCAGGTATGTCTGAAGGGGCCAGCTCCGAGGCCCTCCGCAGCGAGGAGAACGCCCCAAGTAGCTCACTTGGAGCAATAGATATTGGAGACTCTCCGATTCTCACTGCATTTTCCGAGGAGGCAATTCGGGTGGCTCAAGCTATGAGGACTCTCGAAGTAGACGGGGCCCATGGAGGGGAGGACCCCTTCCATGGTTACTTTATCGGGGTCGAGGATGCTACCGACCTGATTGAAGCATCGAGTCTCTTCGATAAGGCTCAACAAGCCTTGAATCGGGTGAGTCTCAACTTCATTCATGCCTTCATGCCTTATGGAGATTTTGCTCACAAGTTTGGGACTTTCGGCAACTAGACTGAAGTCGGACCATTGTAGTCTTTAAAATCGAGTGAGTACTTGCTCTAACTCGAAGTAGAATGACCCTTAGGTTTTAGTTGAGTAAGGATGATTTCTCGAACTCAAAAAATAAAATGGCCCTTAGGCTCTTGAATTAGGCCGATATGGCCTCAAAAGAATGGCTTTTCCCCTTTTTCGGCTTGAAAAATTAATCATAAAAATTTGTCATGCCTGAGCACGAGATAAATTTGTACCCATTAGGGTTTTCGAGGATTGGTGTTATCGAAATCCTTTTCTTTGTTATGCCTTAGCACAAAATTGTCCGGGAGTTTGAACAATAGACCCTTAGTAATTCAGCCGAGGGTTGCCCTTTTTAACCAGTTTATGAGAATATTTGAAGGCCTGTTTTATAACGGAATTCGGACATCTTCGAACCGTGTTAATTTGGCCGTAGCCTTTTGTTTGGAATTTTTCCTTTAGGATTGTTTCCCTGCTATACTTCAAACTCGTTCGAAGTGTCAGTCCCTGAGTGGGGTGGCCGTGGCATATAAAACAAGAATTGCCTTTTTATGGTCTTACGATTTCAAGATTTAGTAATTCGATCGTGTCGATTTTTTAGACGGCAGTCCCCCAGTATTGGGTAACATTTTTGAACTTCAGTTGTGATTGGCCCTTAAGCCAGTTTCCACAATAGATCATAAGTATGAAATTGTAAAACATAAATTTCTCTATGGAACATCTAGTAAGGAAAAATACTTCTTTCAATAGATTCTCCCTGCATTTTCCGAGGAGGCAATTCGGGTGGCTCAAGCTATGAGGACTCCCGAAGTAGACGGGGCCCATGGAGGGGAGGACCCCTTCCATGGTTACTTTATCGGGTTCGAGGATGCTACCGACCTGAATGAAGCATCGAGTCTCTTCGATGAGGCTCAACAAGCCTTGAATCGGGTGTGTCTCAACTCCCTTGGTCAATATCATACTTAGTTTATTTCTCCTCTTCCTGTCTAATTTCCTTTCTTTTTTCCGCATAGGCTTTGGCTCTCCATCAGGAGGAGTTTTCAAAGTCCCAAGCATAGCTGAGCCGATGTGAGGCCGACCTCCGAGGGCTCACGGAGGAGAAAAATGCCCTTACACTTCTCAGTGGGCAAAAAGAAGAGGAGATCAAGAACCTCCGAGCCGAGTTGGCCAAGGCTCACCAATATCAGACCGACCTGATCGAGCAGGTAATGAAAATCTTTAAATCTGATGGGCTCGATTCGGGAACGGTGGCTAACATTTCAATCTCACAGCTGCAGCAGAAGGTCGAGAGGATCGAGCAGTTCCGCGAGGAGGTCGACATGATGAAGGCAAAGACCTTGGGGTGGAAAAAAGGTGTGAACCGCTTTGCTGCTGAAAAAGAGGCTGCTCGAGCCCAATTGCCATCGGTCGAAAGTCAACTTAGAGGCATGAAGGAGAAGAGCTCAGCTCAGGCAAAGAAAATAGAGGAGCTCGAGGCTCGGTTGGCTTCCGAAATTGCAGAGGCCAAATATGAAGCCGAAAAGGCAAAGGACGAGGGAGAGACGATCGTGGCCATCTACCGGGCCGATGCTAAAGCAGCTCAAGTCCAAGCGAGAGAGACAACCAGACCACTCAAAGTCAAGCACATTGGGTTGCTGAACTCGCCAAATGCCAATATTGGAGGGAAACCCCCGAGGAGATCCATGCTCGAGGTTTCGATCTTACCGACGAGATAATAAAGGCTAAAGAGCATGAAGCTGATGCTAGAGCGCTGGTGTCTTCCGCTGATGTTGATGATGATGGAAGCAAGAGCGGGTCCGGGAATAGGGAAGACCTCGATGGAGAAGAAGCTTCCCCTAAGGAAAATTAGGAATCTTAGACTTTTTTCGTTTTTGATTTTTTGTGCAGGACCCTGATCGGTCCTTGTAAATATTTTCGTATAGATAAAAGATATTTTTTCTCTTTGACTTGTCTTTATTCTATTTCCTGCCTCGTGAAAATTCTACTTCATTCATGCCTTCATGCCTTATGGAGATTTTGCTCACAAGTTTGGGACTTTCGGCAACTAGACTGAAGTCGGACCATTGTAGTCTTTAAAATCGAGTGAGTACTTGCTCTAACTCGAAGTAGAATGATCCTTAGGTTTTAGTTGAGCAAGGATGATTTCTCGAACTCAAAAAATAAAATGGCCCTTAGGATCTTGAATTAGGCTGATATGGCCTCAAAAGAATGGCTTTTCCCCTTTTTCGGCTTGAAATATTAATCATAAAATTTTATCATGCCTTAGCACGAGATAAATTTGTACCTATTAGGTTTTTCGAAGATAGGCGTTATCGAAATCCTTTGCTTTGTTATGCCTTAGCACAAAATTGTCCGGGAGTTCGAACAATTCGCTACTCCTTATGGTTTTTCGAGGGTCGATATTATCGAGACCCTTAGTAATTCAGCCGAGTGTTGCCTTTTTTAACCAGTTTATGAGAATATTTGAAGGCTTGTTTTATAACGGAATTCGGACGTCTCCGAACCGTGTTAATTTGGTTGTAGCCTTTAGTTTGGAATTTTCCCCTTAGGCTTGTTTCCCTGGTATACTTCAAACTCGTTCGAAGTGTCAGTCCCCGAGTGGGGTAGCCGTGGCCTATAAAATCGAGGATTGCCTTTTTAAGGTCTTACGATTTCGAGGTTTAGTTATTCGATCATGTCTATTTTTTGGACGGCAGTCCCCTAGTATAGGGTAAATGGTTTGAACTTCAGTTGTGATTAGCCCTTAAGCCAGTTTCCATAATAGATCATAAGTATGAAATTGTAAAGTATAAATTTCTCTATGGAACATATGGTAGGGAAAAATACTTCTTTCAATAGATTATACATGCGTACATGTTTTGCCATTAGGGCTCGAGTAATCTACATGGACACGGTTCATTTGGCTGTTTGGTCCTTTACCTATCGAGACCCTGTTGACATGAAGTATTTTCCTTAAATTTATCCGAGGGTGATGCCCCCCAGTATTCGAGGTTGATTGTAAAGGAGCCTCAGATACTTTTGAATTGCTCTAAGTTAGCGCGAACATTGGTTGCCTCGTTAAAAACCTCGTTGGAAAAACCTATTTGGGACAAAAATCGGTCTAAGGGAAAAAGAGTACAACGACTACTTTCAGACCTAAGGACTTTATGTTCGAAGAATCCTTTGGTGTCTTCGATTAAACACCTACAAATGGTCAGTATAAAATATAAACGAAAATGAAGAAAGTCGTACCTTAGCAGTAATATCGTTTGGGGAGTGATATGTTCCAATTGTTTGGTAATTGTTCGTCGTTCATCGTGCCAAGTTTGTAGGATCCCTTTCCAATGATATCGAGGACCTGATATAGTCCCTCCTAGTTCGTGCCAAGTTTTCCTTCGTTTGGGTCTCGAGTATTGAGGGTGACCTTCCTTAGAACCAAGTCCCCGATTTTAAAGTGTCGAAGATTGGTTCTTCGATTGTAGTACCTTTTGATCCGCTGTTTTTGTGCGGCCATTCGAACAAGGGTGACTTTCCGTTTTTCATCTTGCAATTTGAGGCTTGTATTCATAGCCTCGTGATTTGGCTCTTCCGCTGCATATCGAAACATGACGCTAGGTTCCCCGACTTCAACTGGGTTCAGAGTTTCGACGCCATATACTAAAGAGAAAGGTGTTGCCCCCGCACTGGATTTTGACATTGTTCGATATGCCCAAAGGACTTCGGGCAATATTTCTCTCCATTTTCCCTTAACGTCGTTCAATCTTTTCTTTAGATTTTGAATAATGATCTTGTTTGTCGATTCGGCCTGTCCGTTCGCACTATGATGATATGACGTTGACAGGATCCTTTTTATTTTATGATCTTCGAGAAACTTTGTCACTTTGCTGCCAACGAATTATTTTCCATTGTGGCATACAATCTCGGCAGGCATCCCGAATCGGCATATAATGTGGTCCCAGATCAATTGTATGACTTCTTTCTCTCTAATTTTCTTGAAAGCCTGTCCTTCAACCCACTTAGAGAAATAGTCAGTCATCAACAAAATAAATTTAGCTTTACCTGGGGCCGATGGTAGAGGGAAGACGATATCCATTCCCCATTTCATGAATGGCCATGGGGATAAGACTGAGTGGAGTTGCTCTCCGAGTTGGTGAATCATCAGCGCATACCTTTGACATTAGTCGCACTTTCGAACAAACTCTTTTGTATCCTTTTCTATATCGGCCCAATAGTATCCTGCTCTGATGACTTTGTGAACCAATGATTCGGCACCAGAATGATTTTCGCAGGTGCCCTCGTGGATTTTTCGTAGGACGTACTCGGTATCTCCTAGTCCCAAACATATTGCCAATGGTCCATCGAACATCCTTCTATATAGTGTTCCATCTTCGGCTAATGTGAATCGTGCGACCTTTGTATGTAGAGTCCTCGATTCCCTAGGATCCGATGGAATCTTCCTGTTCTGTAGGTACTCGATATATTTGTTCCTCCAATCCCAGGTTAGACTTGTGGAGTTGATTTCGGCGTGGCCTTCTTCGATTACCGATCTTGAAAGTTGTACGACAATCCCCGAGCTAATATCATTGTCTTCGACTGATGACCCCAAATTTGCAAGGGCATCGGCCTCGCTGTTTTATTCTCGAGGCAGATGCTATAGGGTCCATTCTTTAAACCGATGTAGAGTCACCTGTAGTTTGTCCAAGTACCTCTGTATTCGATCTTCTTGAACCTCGAAGGTTCTGTTGACTTGGTTTATCACAAGCAGGGAGTCATATTTGGCCTCGATGACCTCTGCTCCCAAACCTTTAGCTAGCTCGAGACCTGCAATCATGGCCTCATACTCGGCCTCATTGTTAGTTAGCTTGGAAGTTTTGATAGCTTGTCTAATTGTATTACCCATGGGCGGCCTCAAAACGACGCCTAGCCCGAACTCCTTCACGTTCGAAGCGCCGTCTGTGAAGAGGGTCCACACCCCCGATGATGTACCCGACTTTAATAATAGTTCCTTTTCGACCTCGGGTACGAGGGCTGGCATTAACTCGGCCACAAAGTCCGCTAAGATTTGAGACTTGATGGGCGTCCGGGGTCGATACTCGATATCGTACCCACTTATCTCGACGGCCCATTTGGCCAATCCGCCCGAAAGTTTGGGCTTATGAAAAATATTGCGACAGGGATAAGTAGTCACTATACAGATCAGGTGACACTGAAAATATTGTTTTAATTTCCTAGAGGCACTTATCAGGGCAAGCGCTAATTTATCTATGTGTGGGTACCGGGTCTGGGCCTCACCACATTGTGAATCCAGGGTCTTCCGAGCAGTTCGTTGTATCTCATATCGCCCTCGATCACATGAAACTTTATTTCTTGAATAGTTATAGCTACATTTATTGGTAGGATGATTTCACCTTTAGTTGTTTCACTCGCCATGTTGAAGCCATTAAGAATCCGAGCTGCGGGTACGATCTAATCTTGTAGGCCGAGCTGCTCCACGACCCTCGATTGAATAATATTGTCCGAGCTTCCTGGATCAATTAAAACACGTTTAACCTAAATTTTATTCATAAGGATAGAGATTACCAAAGCATCATTGTGGGGTTATGAAATCCCTTCTGCTTCCTCATCATTGAATGATAAAGTGCCTTCTGGCACATAGGCTCGAGTTCGTTTTTCTCTGGTGATTGATATTTTAGTGCATTTGAACACGTGCCCTTGTGAAATATCGACCCCACCAACGATCATGTGAATCACGTGCTATGGTTCTTCCTGCTCGTTTTTCCTATTTGCATCCCTGTCTCTGAAATGGTTTTTAGCTCGGTCGCTCAAGAATTCTCGAAGGTGACCCTCGTTGAATAGACGGGCCACTTCCTACCTTAGTTGTCTGCAGTCTTCGGTTCTATGACCATGTGTACCATGGTATTTGCATATTTTATTGGGGTTTCTTTGGGATGGATTGGTTTGTAGGGGTCTAGGCCATCTAGTATCTTTGATTCTCCCAATGGCTGACACAATACCTGATGCGTCGATGCTGAAGTTGTATTCTGATAATCGTGGTGCTTCTGTGGGATCGGCATGTTTATAGAAGCCACTTTTTCTCATGAGCCATCGAGAGCTCTGTCCTCGATCATTCCTTCGATCAATTCGGATGGGATTTCATCCTAGGCCGCTGTTTTTACGATCTATATTGTATGGTTAGTATCGATCTCTATTCGACCGGGGTTCTCCGTCGATATCCCTTTGAGTTCTGTCGATAGGCCTGTTTGGATAAACAGAACTGGAAGGGGTCCCCAATTGATCATCCTCGACCCTGATCTTTTGACTGGTACCGATTATGTACATCGGCCCAGGTTACCGCTGGATATTCAATTAAATTCTGCTTTAGTTGTCGTGATGCCATCAAACTTCGTTCTTTCAAACCTTGAGTAAAGGCTTGAACAACCCAATCGTCTGTGACGGGTGGTAGTTCCATGCATTCCATTTGGAACCGAGATACGAATTCCCTCAACATTTTATTGTCTTAACCTTGAAGAGGTCCGACTTCTTAGTCACAACCTTTATTGCTGTGGCATATGCCTTTACGAAGGAGTCTGCAAGCATGGCGAAGGAATCGATGGAATTAGGCGGCAAATTGTGGTACCATATCATTGCTCCTTTCGACAAGGTTTCGCCAAATTTCTTCAGTAGAACAGATTCAATCTCATCGTCTTCCAAGTCATTCCCTTTTATTGAGCATGTATAAGAAGTGACATGTTCATTGGGGTCGGTGGTCCCATTGTACTTAGGAATTTCTGGCATTCAGAATTTCTTCAGAATGGGTTTCGGAGCCGCACTTGGAGGGAAAGGCTTCTGTATGAATTTCTTTGAATCTATACCCTTTAGAATCGGCGGTGCCCCCGGTATTTGATCAACCCGGGAGTTGTATGTCATTACTTTCTTGTTATTTGCCTCGATTTTCTTTTCTCCCGATTCAATCCGTTTAGTGAGCTCCTTGAGCATTTTCATAACGGCGGGGTCAGTCCCCGATTCGTTGGCGTTCGACCTTTCCGGCACAGGCTCAGTCTTGTGGATGACTTCTCGTTCGATCCTACTCGGTGTTCTATGCTGATTTTGTAGTAGTGTTATAGCGACTTGTTGAGCCAGTAACATTTCGAATATCAATTGGAGGCTAACTCCACCATCTTCTCCGCCCTGCGTACCTTGACCACCTGATCGAACTTCCGTGCATGCGCTACCTTTGGGATCAACTCCCAAATTTGCATTTAGGGTGACATGTGAACTGACATCGACGGGATTGACAATTGGTGCTCCCTTGAGGTCAGCCTGGGGCACCTCGATCCCTGAGGCAGCTATATTGTCATTTTTCCCGTGAAATCCGAGGTCGTTATCACCATGTGTAGGTGCTGCTTGTGAGTTTGACATGTTTATCCTGAAAATAAAGATTCTTATGAGAATAAGTGTAAAGCAGTGTGTGTTATCGGAATTAGTATTAAGCAATCACTATTATCCTTGGCTCCACGGTGAGCGCCAAACTGTTTACCCTTAAAATTGAATAACAATTAAACTTATAATGTGGTTCTAAGGACACGTGATTTCACTTAATACCAATTGATAAATATAGAGATTAATAACAGAAATGAACTATAAAATAAAGCAAACCAGTGTTAGAATGGAACTCAGCCCTCGAGTTTGATACCCTCGAACTGGTTGATGTAAGAACAATTAAAATATAACAAGCTGGTGAACAATAGTATAAACGAGAAAGAGAATTATATTGCTTTGATATCTGTGAACAGTGTGTCCAACAGATGATTAGAACCCATCCCCCCTTAAATAGCAGAGGAATTCCACTTATGGTATAATTCTAATTACGGAAGAAAATTCCATGATTAGCTAATTAATTATTTCTGATTTTATCCGTTCCGAAATTTATGCCATGATCCTCGACCAGTCACGGATATCTCGCCTTTCTGTTATTGTGCTATCTTCGATCTTGCTCGATGTCTGTCTCATTTGGCTTCGATTGCTTCTAGCCTCGATCTCGACAGGTACCTCGATTCTGAACTCGGTATCTCATCCTCGCGATTTAGTTGTTCCGTTACGAGGCCATCCTTCAATGCAATCTCCCGGCCTCGGTCAAATAGTAAAATCGGGTAGGCCCGATTTTAATCGTATACAGTGATGTCTTATGTAAAAGAGCAGAGCTAGAGTTAAGGGTACGAGCTCGCTGAATTCAATAACTTTGGTCCGAACTCTCTCTCTCTATATATATATAAATTTCGGAACACTAGGGCTAGAATCTCGAACTTGTAAGTTTCAAATCCCAATTCCGCGTCTGTTGTATATATATATATATGTAGACTTTTTTTATTTCCATGTTCGGGGTGAAAACAGCAGGTTTAGTCGAACCTGCTCTAGATTTGCGACTGCACCCAATGAATTGGACTTGATTTGCATATTAAAACTATATGGCTGTATTGAATTTGCACCCATTGTTTAATTTGCAATTGTTGTCTTAATTATAAGCTTAGATTCGCCTTTGTTTTAACGTAATGAATCTCTTGGAACTGTTTAAGAAAAAGTATAAGCGTCTTAATGATTGGGTACTCGTTGCAGAGTACAATCAGAAGAAATTAAAGGAAAAGTTTTAGTTGAGATATATTTCACCTTCAAGAATTTATTTTCGGAAAAATGACAAATGTTAATAGCACGGCTACCCAGTTTTCGGACTGGTAATTCAAAAATAACCAGCGTTTGCAAAGTTATTGAAAAATAGCCACTATTTTACTGCAACACGGACCGGTCCAGCATAATATACTGGAGATTGGAACATTTGTATATGAACTTCCATTATATTATGCTGGAACTACAGTATATTATGCTGGAATATTTTCCGGATTTTGAACAGTGTTTTCGTTCAGATTTATCTTTACATGAAAAATGGCTAAATTTCGATTACTTTTCAAATTGTAGCTATTTTTCAATTACCACTTGTAAATCTAACTATTTTTGAATTTCTCCGGAAATAAGTATATTTCTGATGGATTAAAATGGGCCAACAGTCTAGTGTCCTTTGGGTGTAAATAGGATGATTTCTGCCTTTCCTTTTTTTTCTCTTCAAAATTTTTCCAGCGGATCCAAAGCTTTGACAGCAGTTCCTTAGAATCCACCCATCCTTCAACTTATTAAATTATGATTTATGTATATAGAGTTAAAAGAAATTTTAAGAATTATATCTATACTATTCCCATTAACTACCAAGAAATAATAAATAATGCAAGTAGTACTCTGTAGCCCCTGATTTTTAAAATTGCCTCTAATTTTCTTTTACATATAGTAGTAGTTTTTCACTTAACTCTAAGTATAACTTTGAACCTTAACTTTGAGGTGTTTTACCAAATTAAAACCAACCCTCTCGTACCGTCCGGTCCATTATATTTGGTGTTTGTCTTTAAAATAAGTGGTGTTTTACTTGATCAAGAAGGTATTATTTTACACATTCCTAAGAAGTCTTACTTAATTACAATTTCTTATGAGTACATTAAATGGGTAGTCTTACTATTTCTTCAAAGGCATTTAATATGCACATAATATTATGCCGTATTTCTTTCATACTAGATATGCTTGTTTTCTTATAAAAACTTGATTAAGGGTAATTTAATCAAAAATAGTTTTAAATTTTAGAAGTAATTAGTTTTTTAAAGGGCGTGCCAAATTAAAAAAACCAAAAAATATGCAGTAGAGAGAGTAAACCGCATTAGTGGTGGATCACTGCTGTAGGCCCTAATTAAAGCCTAAGTAGCTTTCTTAGCTTTCTTTTGTTTTATTTCTTTTTTCTGGGACGATAGCACTTTAGCTTTTACCCACTACAGTGTGCCTGGGATCGCCCAAATATTTGGTGCAATAATTTTTCAACATGAAAGAAGGCAACAGTTTCAGACCCAGACAATAAGTCAAAGATACCTACTTGACTAAGGCCCCAGTTGGTTTCAATCTCAACAATTCCAACCCACTAGATAACACTCTAAAAAGAATCTAACTTTCAAATATTAACACTGTTTTTACACTATCAATATAATTTAATTTGTTACTTATAAGATATTATATGTCTTAATTTTACGTATTATAAATATATATATATATATATAAGATGTGTATAAGAGACAGTATATATATATATATATATATTAGATGACCTGAAAGTGTAAGACGACATCGCATGTTTAGTGCGGATCTACCCTCTGAGGTAGGGGTACCACGACATTCGCTCGCTTCGCTAAAATTCTTACTATGTACATAATATGTCTGTGAAGAAATGTAAAAATGGATAGAGTGACATCCAAAAGTCACAAAGTGAAAGTGGGTGTCATTGGTTCAGCCATCTTTTTGAAGGTTTTTTTTGGCCTCGTGAATGCAAGTTCGATTCCCTGTTGAAGCAGCTCCTTTGGGTTTTCCTTTTTTCTACTTATTAAGATTTTCTTTATTTTCATTTAAGCCCTAGAGCTTCACCTTCTTTCCTTCTTTTTCGGTTCTTTTCCTCCTTTTATTACTTGTTAAGTCTCTCTTCTTCATTTTTTAAATTTTCAATTCTCATTTTGTTTCTATCATTATACCTTATTTTATGAACAATTATTTTTTATAGGTAATTTGAATTGATTTTAATTAGCATATAATTTTTTTATTTTAATGAAACGATATTAATTTATATAGTGGAATATAATTTGAGCAATATCTTCTATTGGGATTTGAAAAAATATTAAATGGCTTGATTGATAGTCGTTTTGAGTTGAATATCATAGGTTGAATGTTGAAGGTTTTCTTTGAAAATAATTGTCATATAAGTCAACAATTAAGATGAAAAAATAAATAAAGAACAATACAAGTAAATTAATCTAGTCAAACAAAGAATATAGTGTGTAGTTAAGGTACTATTTAAGCAAATATTTATATTGGAGGCGCTCTTTCATGAAATGTTATTTTTCTTTTGCATTTTTATTTAAAATGTGTATAAATTAAGCGTTAAAAATTTGAACTAAAATCGAACTTATTTGCTTTGTTAATGAAAGGCCTATTCAAATTAACCAAAAACTAACCGAACCAACCCATTATTCTTAATTTGTCTCTGTAGCTACTGATATGTATATTATATGCATAACATGGTGGCACCCGCAACCTTCGAATCCTGAATCCGCCTCTGTGTTTAGTGCATAGAAGTTAAAGGAAAAATGACATTGTATAGCTGTTATCACAATAATAGTCGAAAAATATTTATTTTTTTTGTATATATATACATTATATATGTTATATACAAAAATTATATAAATTTTATACACATTTTCGGCTACCGAAGGTAAATAGTTTTTGGCGCGGGCTAAACGTGATAATACCGTAGTTTGTGTTTGACTAATGAATTTGAAAAGTTCTTTTAAGTATTAATTAATGTTTCGCCAATAGTATATTTTTTCAAATTCTCCTCCCCTTTGATCCCCTTTGTTGGAGCTATTGCCCCCTTTGGTGACTTGAACCCACGACTCTAGAGATATAGGTGAGGGTGCTGATTATCTGACCAAGTTTTTAAAAAGTACTTTTTAACAAAAATACTTTTGGGAAGAATCTATTATTTTTTACTTCTCAAAAATTATTTCTGCTACTACTCAAGAGTACATTTTTTTTTTCTAAAAGCTTGGACAAAACGACTTAACTTTGTAAAAAAATTTTTTAACAAAAAAGAAGAACACTTTTATTTTAAAAAAAAACTTAGCCAAACATGCTACTAATAATTTAGATGAGGTATTTTTCTTTTTAGTCTGTTCTAAAATACATGACACATTTTTAAATTTGAAAATAATTCAACTTTAAACTTTTCATTTTACCCATTTTATTCTTAATGAGAAGCTTTTATAACCATACAAATGTCATGACCCACGAGACTTTTACCCCTTAAGCTTTTAAAACCACAAATTTTAAATAATTTTTATTTTTCTTAAACTCCGTACCGAGTCAAACTAAACAAACGGAATACATGTTTTTGTAGGTCATCTCAAACTGATGACGTAAAAGAAAAAGTGAAACTACCGAGAAGTTAAGTTGCTAGCATAAAAGGAGGTCCAAAGCTAAAAATAATAAGACCCCGCCATTCTTATTCAAAAGCAATTCACACACACTACTTCACAAACTTGACCCCAAGTAGTAATTAACTATTTGGATATCATGGATAGCAAATGGTGTGAGAAAAGCTTGGTTAATTTGCCAGAAAGTCCTAAAGCGCCCATGGAATTCTTGTCAAGATCATGGAGTGCCTCTGCTTTGCAAGTTTGCAAGGCCTTAACTTCTTCTTCTCCTTCTCTTCTTCCCAAAGCTAGCATTGCCAATTCCTGTGCTAATATTACTACTACTACTACTACTACTACTACTACTACTCACTCCAATAACACAAACAGTACTAGTAGCAGTGTAATTACTATACCTGAGAATATCTCTGCTGAGGAAGAAGACTCTGCCAAACTTGCTGGAAATACCTTCTCTTTTGCTTCATCTGCTACTTCTCAACTTGTTCTTGAACGCATTATGTCTCAATCTGTAAGTACTCTTCACAATTTTCTTATATTCCTCGCATTGTTCCTCCACTTAGAAAAGAATGTGTTTATTTTCTAGGAGTCTTTAGTTATGTCACAGATTTATATGCTAGTTGAAAACACTAAGAACGTCTAGTATTATTATTGGACTGAAATGAGAGCGGTGTGGATTCATATAATCAACCAAATTTGTTAGAGAGTGAGACGTAATTATTATTATTGGAAAAAATGTGTTTCATCAGAATAAAATGAAAAAGAGAAGGGGTATTTCTTTTTTGTTTCTTTACAGAGGATAAATACAGCATATTAATCTTTTCCTTTTTTCCTTTGTTTTTTGAAATTGTTAGATGCATAATGGGCAGGAGATATCACCTTTAACTTCAGGAAGATTGTCTCATAGTAGTGGACCTCTCAATGGTTCTCTAACGGAAGAAACTGATAGCCCTCCAGTCTCTCCTTCTGAAGAGTTTGAAGATGTTGTTAAGGTAATTAATTTCTGTCATTATTAAGCTTTTATTTTTCCTAATTAGTAGTATCTTGATCACTTTATTTTGTTAATTAAAACAACCCCCAAGTGCATATCTTTTTTGTCTTAAATGTTAGTAGGTCCATATAGTTATTAGTTAATGATGATGGTTGTTGTTTCTTTGATTGTGAGCTAATAGAAATAATTAAGGGGTTCCATCGGACCCATTTCCAAAGCTTTTTCTAGTGTTCTTAACAAGAAAAAGTTAAGAACATAATGCACTTTTGTTAATTTCGATATTCAACTTTTCTTGCTTTACATACAAGGATGCTTTAGCCGTCTAATCAGAGCCACCTTTTGACTTCGTTTGTGGAATAACTCGACCACAAAAGGCGAAAAACAAAAAAGAAAAAAGAAAAAAGAAAAAAGAAAAAAGAAAAAGAGAAAAAGATGTTAACTTTGGTTTTATACGAGACCAAGAAAGTAAAACAAAAATAAAAGTGAAACCAAACTTATAAAGAAGTTAACTTTGTTTCATACAAGATTAAGAAAGTAAAACAAAAATAAAAGTGAAACCAAACTTATAAAGAAGTTAACTTTGTTTCATACAAGATTAAGAAAGTAAAACATGAACAAAAGTGAAACCAAACTTTTATAGAAAAGGCACGTAATGGCCCTCGACCCATGTTAGGGGAACTCATTTCCTCGTTGGTCTGGCTAGATTATAGAAATGAATTTAACTTATACTATATACTGCTTCCGCTCCAGTTTATGTGAATCTATTTTTTTTTTGATCCGTTCCAAAAAGAATGACCCATTTCTAAATTTGAAAACAATTTATTTTAAACTTACAATTCTACCATTAATGAGAAGTTTTTATAATCACACAAATATTTTGGGCCCCTTTTTGACTTATTTAGGACCATAAATTCTAAAAATCTTCATTTTTTTCTTAAACCCCGTACTCAGTCAAACAAGTTAACATGAATTGGAACGGAGGGAGTAGTACATACACTGACACTGTAATTTTATATTTTTAATACAAGCAATTACTTATAATTATACGTATGTAACTTTATAGCGTAAACTTTTCCTAAACTTAAACTTGATAGGAATTACGTACGTCTCCCCTCTTGAAATACAACAACATTAATCGCCATGTCTTGGTAAAAGCCATTGGATTTTAGACCGGAACACTTTGGTTTATTCAATAGTGGAATCTCGTAACAACAGAACCTGATATACAAAATGTACCTCATACGTTGTTTTTATGTAGCACGTGAAGATGTCTTGGGTAAACTAGGCAATTTTATTATTATTATTATTATTATTTTGTCTTAATAAGCTTGCACAAGAATATGCAACAAGTAAGATTCAAGATGACTGAGATCTTATGCTGCAGTTTGTCCTATTTTAGTTATCCATCATCAGGATAGAAACTTTTGGAAAAGACTAGTGGAGTGTGTAAGTGGTAAATTGATGCTCTCTGACAATCTTTATCATATATTGTCATTGCTTCCAAGTTTCAGAGTTTTGGCTTACTTGTTTAGTTTCCCATCAAGATTTTTCCATTCTAATGTAAAGCTAAAATTTACCACTCTCCTTCAAGATTTACCTTTTTGATGTTATTTAGCATTGTCATTTTGCTAGAGGCAAATTCAGGAACCTTTAGATTCTTACTACTGAACAAATTACACATTTAAAATCATGGGTTTAAAATTTACTATTGTTTTTTAAATTTTAGTGATTTTTATGTACATATTTATATTTCGTGTCGAAAAAGTTGAACGCGTTAATTATTATATGCTACATCCGCCATTGACCTTCATTTTCTCCTATGGGTGCAGTACCTGAAAGCGAACAACACTCTGCAACCATTATTCACAAATGTGAGAACAAACGGATACAGTGGAACTACAGGGCTTGCACCCAACACGCCTGGTGGTAAGACAGTAGGGAGATGGTTAAAGGAACGGAGAGAAAAAAAGAAAGAAGAGAGCAGAGCCCAGAACGCACAACTTCATGCTATTGTTTCAGTAGCAGGAGTAGCTGCTTCTGTGGCTGCAATTGCTGCAGCCACTGCAGCATCATCGTCCACGGGCAAAGACGAACAAATGGCAAAGACGGATGCAGCTGTTGCTTCGGCAGCAATGCTGGTAGCTGCACAGTGCGTGGAGGCTGCTGAAGCTATGGGAGCTGACCGTGATCATCTTATGTCAGCAATTAGTTCTGCTGTAAATGTTCGTTCTCATGGGGATATATCAACTCTTACTGCCGCTGCTGCCACAGGTGACTTAAACATTTCATATGAAAGCAGAGTCACCATTGTTTCATTGGCTAATTTACAATTTTAAACTTCAACTTGATAATTACAAAGGTAGTTTGACTATTAAATCTTTTAAAGACTGGATTTTAATGATGTAACACATCGTCGGTTATATAATAGTGGTAGTTATACATGTCACAAAAGTTGATAAATCATTTATCCTCTTGACTTTTAGCCCTACGCAACACTAAAACCTGAGCTTCTATAAGTTTAGCTTCTATACACTAACACTACAGAGAATTTTTACACAATTAGATCATCCAAAAAGTAAATACACCTAATCGTCTATAAAAAGTACTTCTATGACCAGTGGCGAAACTCGTAATTTTTCCAAGGATATTCAAATTTGAAAGAAGTGAAAAACATTTACGACAAAGGGTGTTCTATATGTGTTATATACCTCTAAAACGTAATATTTTATCTCTATACAAGTGCAATTTTTCGACGAACCCTTATGACCATGTGGCTTCGCCACGGCCTATGACTAGTAACCTAAAAAGCAAAACAGATTTATAAGCTACACCATTTAGAATACACTATAGGTGTAATAGTTATTTACATTATCAGTGTATATAAGTTAAGTCCAATCTCATATAGTCCTAATTTTATTTTCAGCTTTACGAGGAGCTGCGACATTAAAGGCTAGGGCACTGAAGGAAGTATGGAACATAGCTGCAGTAATTCCAATAGAAAAGGGAATTGGTGTAGGCACAGTTCGAAACAGCGATCAAACTCAAACTAATAGCAATAATTACTGCGAGGGACTTGACATTGAAGAGAACTTTTTGGGTGTTTGTAATCAGGAACTGTTGGCTCGGGGCCGCGAACTTCTCAAGCGAACGCGTAATGGTAAATTGCACAAGTCCCCTGATATCCAATGCACAAAATTTTCTGTCCATATATTTCTGATGCAGCTGTCTATTTGTTGGTTTCAGGTGATCTTCACTGGAAAATAGTCTCTGTCTATGTTCATCGAAGTGGAGAGGTAAGCGTAGGAAATTTGCCTTATTATCTTTTTAAGTGACCATATAACGTAAAACATATATATTGTTAGTGTATAGAAACTTATTAATATGTATAAAAAAAGTAATTAAGTCTTTATGTTTCCCTATTTCACAGGTGATGCTGAAGATGAAAAGCAAACATGTGGGAAAAACTATCACCAAGAAAAAGAAAAGTACGTCCTAATAATTTTGATATGTTAGCAAAACAACTTCCATATATACTATATATAGTAATTGGGAAACCCAATTAATGACTTGAAATTTTCTATGGTGGTGCATGCAGATGTAGTACTAGAAGTTTACAAGGATGTACCAGCATGGCCAGGAAGGCATTTACTTGAGGATGGTGAGAAACGCCGATATTTTGGACTAAAGACAGAAGTACGAGGTGTGGTTGAGTTCGAATGCAAAAATCAAAGAGAATATGAGATGTGGACTCAAGGTGTTTCAAGACTTCTCTCTATGGTGGCTGAGAGGAAGAAGAGATTTCAGAACTAATTAATTAAATGCCAAAAATTCACTTCTTGAAGTGAGTACACGATCGATCAGTTTTAATTAGGTGCTATTACTTACTTACGTACTAGTCAGTGAGAATCAGTGTATTAATTAGATGAAGGTAGAATGTATAAAAGTTTTGATGTGCTTGTGAAAAACATTCTAAAACTTATCCATGTATTATAAGTATTCTCTTTGTTTAGACCTCGAAAAATATTGTGATTCCTAGCACAAATTGTTTATTAAGATGTAGGGCACTATCAATTATTCATTAAGATGTGTCGGGCAACCTTTTTTGACCTGTCATATTTCAAAGGGGAAGGGCTAAAACTGCTCCTAATCTATTAGATTTGGTTTTGAAAATATCGTTTGTTAACCTATTAGACCAGCAAAGCCCCTGCTGTTTTCTTATGGTTTAAAAATGCACTTAAAACTAACTAACTATTTAAAACAAAACGGAAAGGTTCAAAACTTCCTTGATCTATTCGATTTATTTAAAAATATCCCCTGTTAACTCCATATCAAATTAAATAATTCAACCATAAGATTCAAATCCGAATTTGATAACAAAATTTCATACTTGATCTTCTTTTTGGTTATTTAATGTTTGACACTTGGGGAGTTGAGGATTCCTCTTTTTGAATTCTTGAATTGCCACAAGAATATTTTGGATACTAATCTTTTCCATTAAAACTTAAGGCTTATTTCATAGACGATCCCTCACGTTTAGCTTCATCACAATGAGGTTTACTATATTAACTTACCTCTCTTATTTTGATTGTTTATAACAATTCTTTTATTTACATATTTTTAATTAAAAAATACTATTTGACTAATTTGACCCATTTTTTTTAATATCAAATGTACTTTGTTTATGATAATAAAATCGGAACTCTCGCCTATCTTCCTTGCATCGTCGCTTCAGAGGAGTTTGGAATGGCACCACCACCGCTATTGGACACCAAAACCGCATTCTCTTGTCCGCGTCCGGTGCTTATTGTTACAAATGGGGTAAACCACAACTAAATAAATACTTGGGCTTGGAATGAGTTACGCACGGGTCAGAATGTGAAACATTCCAATAAGAGATTATTGCATTACAATTGGGATGTTAAGGTACATGTGTCAAGGAATTACTGGATAAGAAGAATTATAGTTACTATAACTATCAACTCATGGAAGTGTAGGGGTATGCGCAGAGGCGGAGCCGAGATTTGAAGTTTATGAGTTCATTGTTTTAATTATCTTAAGTTATTGGATTCTAAATTAATAATTTATACATATTCAATGAATTTTTAAAAACAAATACATTGGACCGAAGCGACTGATTCCGCCAAACCCGTACTCAATGGGCTAGCTCCGCCCCTGGGTATGCGAATAGAAGTCTTTTTCTTTTTTTTGGCTTAGCTCTTGTTGGAGCACTCTGGAACCTTCCTCCATTCTTCTTTTTTATTTTCCTCTTTTAAGTTTTCATTTTGTTGTTGCTACTTTGAGAGTTTGGTTTAGATTTGTAATTCTATTTTTTGGTCGGATTCACTACAATGTTGCTCTCGTTGCTCGTACTCCACGTCTCTGGACTCTTATGCGATGATCTATACTTCCGTCGACACCATACGTAATTCAGTGATGGAGATACAAGATGATAACTCTCGTATGCTCTCTTCTATTTACCGTATGCAGTAAGTGCTGTACGAAATGCAATTAGACTCCACGAAATTCGTTGATGCTCTAGAAATTTCAGATGCTACAGCTATCACCTCTGCACTAGACTCGGTTTTGACCGATACAAACACCAAGGAGGCCAATATCGTGAAATCACATATGTGGATTTACAACTTCCTGTCATTTCTGTTGGCGATACAATACCCAAAACAGTGATTTTCGACGACGTGCCATGTGCTTCTATTGCCATAACGCGGCTTGAATCTTCACCTTTATCATTCTTAGTAAAGGGACCGAGTCTTCCACTCAAAGGCTACGGACAGGAGCTTGACATGGAGTTTGGCTACAAGGTGTTCGATATATTGCCGAAGAGGGACATTTTTGCAGCTTTTCGTGGTCCTAATAGAGCTATTAGTTCACTTCCATATGATTTTGGCTTGCCCGACTGCAAGTGGGTTGATACTGGGCAAGTTAGTGCTTTGGATGATGCAAAAACAGAGGAGACTACTCTGGAAGACACAATGGAGAGTGTTATCAACAGCTGTGAGGAGCAGACAGCTGCACATGTCATTATTATTGTGATTGAATCTTCTATGGATTATGCAAATTCAAGCACTGCGGACAAGGTGTTCGACGAAAATGTCCAAAGAAATAACGATGACACGCTTAACCCATTCCTCCATAAGGACTCATTTTTATTTCTCAGGGTTCTCTGGACTGTTTAATTCCTATTGTGACTGCAAATTTCTTTGGAAATGAACATTTCACTGCAGACTCCTTAAAGCTTCGCACTCAAAATGATCCTAATAGGAGAGAAAATCTTGGAACTTTGGGGAAGTATGGTATGCTACTTGTTGGCTATGGAAAGTCTTGGTGGCTTCAATAGAACTTTGGCTCTCACGTTCACAATTGGTTTGACACCGGGCAGTTGATCATTTTTGTTGGTGATGGATACAGAAGGAGTACACACTCAGTGTACTTCGTTGTCGAATCAAGCGTAGCTGGCTCAGAATTTTGGCGGAGTATGGTTTCCGTCTTTGCTTTAGTTTGTTCGATTGCTTCCACTAGCCACGCAGTGGATAAGTACTTCATCAACTCTTCTACAGATTCATATTCATTCTCTGCGATATCTTCAAGTGCTCGTCCGCGCCGCCTACTTAACAAAGTTGTATACCTTGCTTTGCTACTCGACAATGACCTGTATACTTGCTCCTTGGCATTCACTAGTGTGCTATCTCCTGCAAATATCATTTTTCCTATGCCACATGTATCTGCCAATTCTCAATACTCTTTCGTAGAACATGGGCAGAGTTTTTCATTTCAAAACCTCTGTGCAAAGGTTGTTCTACCCCTTTTTCCAAATATGAATCAACACACACAAGACACAAACTTCTGCTGCAATATTTCTTTTGCCGAGTTGGATGCATCAGATGACATGGAGTATGCGCGCCAACTTTTGGATCAATTATCTGTCAGAGTAATGATTGGAGAAACATGGGTGCTAAATCGACACTTGCCGTGGCTTCAACCAGCCTTTGGTTTCCCGAGTTGCACTTGGTTTGGTACTGGGCAGAAAGATTTGGCACGACTTCTTTGTGCAGGTCAAAGGCTATTGGTGCAGTAGATCAATCTATATTAGTCGGGGAACAATCTGGACTCGTTGAGCTCATTGATTTCACTCATCTTCATGGGACAAATGTACAACTCCATGATGTTGCAATACTCTATTGGTTAGCTTACTCACGACAAGTTGTTACAGTGCAACATGTCCATGCTTTTCACGACAAGCTTGTTAAGAGTTGCCGAGATAATGAGCAAGTGTTTGAGGCAGAATACATAGATGCTAGTTGGATTGATATACCTCTAGGCGCTGTGAAAGTTTATTTCCACCATGCTCTATCTTATACCTATTTTAATCTTGGTGATGTCCTAAATGACAAAGTTTTGTACTCATGTGGAGTTCATAGTAAAGATAGCTCTAGAAAGGTGATTTTGTTTAGTTCTTGCATATTTGAATCAGTGAACTCTGCTACCAAAATGGTTTTGAGGGGGAAAGCAGATAACCTTGTTTCAGAGGAGCTTATTTTCCTGATGCAAAATTCAAGTCATCATGTAGATACTCCTAGAAGTTCTAACAAATTCTTGACGCTGATTGGTGATCTCTCGAATTGCTCATTCAAAAACTATATTCTACATGTACATGTTTTCTTTGGCTTGATGAAGGAATGGTTTCTGGAACTGCAAGAGCACTTGAAAAAATATTTACATGCTCGTTTTGCCTTTGGGATCAATTTGCTAGGCTCAAGAAACCAGATATACTGCAACTGGTGCACAACTTTCAATCAGATAATCAATGAATTCGTTTCTTGTATTTCATGCAGGTATCGTGATATTCGCTTTGACGACTCTAAAATGTTCCGAACCGATATGTCTTGTTTGCCTGAAACTAGCGTGGAGCTTGAGGTACTTGATTTCTTTGAGAGCTCTGTGCAAATAAGAAAAATTACAATTCCATATATGCCCTCTTTCCTATATTGCCAGAACCTTAAGATATTTTATTTATCAATTCACATGAGTGTTATTGACAACACTACCTTACAGTCACCTCTATGGATCATTTTAGGTGCTTCCTACATTATTAGCCTAGATCTCTCTCGATTGGACCATACTGACAAACCAGAGCTAAGTGCTAAACTTTTTCATGTGTTGAGTGGTGTACTTCATTTTCTTGACCAGAGTTTTGTTTGTTCCTCAAATCAGTTTCCATCCATGGCTTTCAATTTCCTTGTTGTTGTGTACCGTGTTAAGCTTAGATTTCTTCTTGAATTGGGTGCTTTGACTGCTGGAATAGATTGCCCATTACTGCTGCTACTCCCTTTTCTCTTTATCTTGCAAGGATTTGAAGCATATGTTGGAGTCATGTTGCTTCAGACAACACTCATTGGTTTTTCAAATGTTGGACATATACTTGCTTTGATTCTTGAAGAAACCAGGGAAATATATTTAGTTATTGTAAGATCATCCTTGTATTGTGGAAAACGAGTTGCAAATGATGTCTGGAGGCTTCCTTCTAGTAATGTTTTCAATTTTCCCAATAGAACACCAGGATTCATAATCCATAATCAAGGGACGAAACAAGAAATTATCATGATACTAATACTTTGGGATATCATTTGCAACCATATTGAAGAGCCAGACATCAACATTTGTTGGTTGCAAGATTCTTGACTTGAACATTGAGGACAAGGTTCTTTTCGAGGGCGGGAGAATTGTTACAAACGGGATAAACCACAACGAAGTACTTGGGCATGGGAATGAGTTACGCACGGGTCAGAATGTGAAACATCCCAATAAGAGGTTATTGGACTACAATTGGGATCCAAGTTGAGGTACCTGTGTCAAGGAATTACCGGACAAGAAGAATTATAGTTACTATAACTATCAGCTCATGGAAGTGTAGGGGCATGCGAATAGAAGTCTTTTCTTTATTTTGGCTTAGCTCTTGTTGGAGCACTCTGGAACCTCCCTCCATTCTTCTTTTTCATTTTCCTCTTTTAAGTTTTCATTTGGTTGTTGCTACTTTGAGAGTTTGGTTTAGATTTGTAATTCTATTTTCTGGTCAATACAATATGGATCCACTACAATCGGGATATCTCTGCTTGATAATACAATCAAAAGATATCATTTTACAGAAATATTATAATTTGAGCTTTATTTTAATTTCATATTATCATTGTGTTTACCCTCAAAATTGGATAACAATTAAAATTATAAGTGGTTTTCAGGATACACGGATTAATTCGATACAAAGCAATATATTGAGTTGCTATTGAATAAACAAAGACAAAATAAATTCAAACCACACGAGTTGGATAGTTTCAGCCTTGATGAAATAGCCACTCTCGAACCGAGCTCAGCAAGAGCGGTATAGATGAAAAAGAACTAGAGCCGGAGACAAAGAAAATAATAATATAATTGCTTTTGAGTGCGTGTTACAATGTGTTTCATGAATTATCAGACCTCATTTATATAGTAGGGGAGTCCTATTTTAGGTACAACTCTATAAAAGGTAAAAATCTTTTGATTCACTGATTGCCAGTTCCTTATCGATACGTGCCGAGATCCCCGCCGTAATATTCGGCTGGTCACGGATATTTCGGCCTTCTGTTGGCTATGCTGGATTGTCTCACAATATTCTTCGAAGTCGTTCGAGGCTAGGACCGATTTCGGGACCATGGCTTCGATATTTTTGAAGGCAGACGTCATGCCCCCGGGTTCTGGCTCGGTGGGACTTTGGCTCGATTTCGGTCCTTATTGCCATGTCTCGAGCCTGACTTATTTTGTCGGAGGCTAGGATACACCATGAGCTCGATTTCATCCGTATACAGATAGTCCCCTCTTTTTTCGGAGAGTAAACGACGAGAAACGACATGAGCTTCCGATTGTTACTTCGATACGCCGTGACAAAAATGACAAAACAATCGAAATGTCTCGTCAGTCAAGCCATAA
Organism: Nicotiana otophora; assembly: GCA_000715115.1. NCBI lineage: Eukaryota > Viridiplantae > Streptophyta > Magnoliopsida > Solanales > Solanaceae > Nicotiana > Nicotiana otophora. The sequence continues at coordinate 111,258 of AWOL01S0024805.1, read as the reverse complement.
TGGCATTAAATGCATGTCAGCCGCCGTTCGGCCATCCATGGATGCCAAACGTCGTTGAACTACTATAAATACCCCCTTCTTTGTTCATTTTAACTTTACATCCAAACCTTCTACCCTCGTACCTTTAAGATTTCGATACTCTTTAGTACTTTTACCCCGGTTATTCGAGGCCCTTTGCAAGAAGTTTTACACATCTTCATCCCAAGCCAACAAGTCTAATCCTTCAACTTCCTTTCTTTCTTCGCCTTTTCTTAGATTTTCCTCCATTTTCTAAAGAAATGGCAAAGACTTCCAAAGCTGTTCCCCAGAAAGAACCTCCTTCTACTTTACGGCCGGCTACTGAGGCCGAGGAGACCGTTTCGCACGCGGCCGTCGATGAACCAGTACCTGAACCCCTTTTGAAAATGTTCATCCCCGGAAGATGCTCGGTCAATGTCGATTTCACGGTCGAAAAGCCTTCCTCCATACAGGGCCAGTGTGAGGAGGTCTGGAGATACATCTGTTAGATTACCAAAAAGGTCCTCCCTACGGTCCGAAAAGATTGCAACTGGGCTGATAAAGACATAGGGATCCCCGACTCCGATGAAGCCATTGCCACCTATGTCGAGGGATACTTAAGTGTTTACACTTATCCCTTTACACTGGGCCCATGTACCCGGTCATTTTAGATTTCTGCAGAAGGTACAACGTGTGCCTAGGCTAAATTCATCCATCCAGATCGTGATCCTCCTCCGATTCTTTGTGAACAAAATCGATGGGTGCTCGTTCACAATTGACCATTTTCTTCGCTTATATAGTCCCCGAATCTTCCGGGGGATTGATAAAGCTTGTGCGTCGGGCCAGTAAAGCCCCGTTCTCAAGTATTGATGAGGACCGGGATTGAAGCTGGCAAGGCCATTTTGTCTGAGTGAGGACTTCAGACTTAATCCCAGTTGAGTGCAGGCTATTCCTTGAGAAGTGGAATACATCACGTAAGTATAACTTACTTTCGAGTGTCTATTTTATACTTACTTCTTTTTTTCTTATCTATGCTTTGTGGTGGTGCAACTGTCGCTCGGGTCCCAAATACTGTCCCTCGACTCAAGGAGTGGGTCGAGGGTATCGTATCACATATGCCCTACTCCGAGCGCTCGTGGCGCAAGCTCTCGAAGGGCCGTTGGGAGGCCCGTTCCTATGATGAGGCTTCTTTCCCGAGTAGGTAGTATTAGGATTCTCCTTTTAACATTAAGCCCTTACTCCTTTTACATCTTTTTGCAGCTTTGTCCAAGGACGTCAAGCTGATACCCCCAGTCGGTGGCGAGGACTTTCCTACCGAGTCCCCTACTCTGAGACATGCCAAAGAGAAGAAGAGGAAGAGGGATCCGAGTTCCCCAAGCTCGGAGAAAAAGAAAACAAAGAGAAGGCTGGTGCGCAAGTCAAAAGAAAACACTAGCACCCGAGCACCAGCTTCAGATTTGCTTTATCGGCTGAGGGACGAATCTGAAGAAGAAGAAGAACCCTTTGTTCTAGTGGCCCGCGAGCCTTCGTAACTCGAAAAGCAAGGGGCCTTTGAACCAAAGATCCGTGAGGCCGATCTGCCTTAAGCCATAGAGGTTGATGAGGAGACTAGGGCCGAGGCTTCCCAGGATGCGGGAGGCACTTCAGTGTGATAGACATCACCGAGTCACCCTCGTTTATTGAGTCCATGTATAACGAGGCACAAATGGTAAAATAGCTTTCCAACGAGGGGGCCCACGGAGCGGACAACCCCCTCCGCTGCTTTTTTGATGATGTGGATTCCACCGCCACGGAAGACGTCACCGGATTGAGTGACATAGAAGTACCAAGGAAGAGTACATCCTTGGGGGAAGGTGGGCCTAACCGATACTGATCAATCGGTTCCCCGCCCCGAGTGTGGATCCTAATCGGAAGCGTTCCATTGTCATCACCGTTTCGGAGGATGCCCGGGTTCTTTCCGCCCCCCGTAAGGGTGGCTAGTTACCTCTGGTGCCTGGAGACCGAAGAAGACTAAACCAAAACGAATGAGGTAGATGCGCCCTGCCTGTTCAACAAAGCACAACAGGCGCTGAACCGGGTAACTTTAGATAACTCTCGATGATTTCAATTTCTCCTCTTATACTTGAACTAATTCATTGATAATCCTAATATTTTTGTTCATATTTTTATGCCTCGGTGCTTCACCACAAAACTTTCCTCCGATATCGGGTTGAGCTGAACTAACTCGAAGCCAAAGTCAGAGGGATTACTGAGAAGAGAGACACGTACAAACTTCTCAGCGAGCAGCGTGAAGGAGAGGCTAAAAGCCTTCGAGCTAAGTTGGAAGCGGATCAGAAAGAACATGCCGACCTGGTGGTACAGGTAAAAATCTTTGAAGTTAGTGACAATGAGCTAGACATGGTGACTAATGGTCGGAACCCGCAGGTCCAACAGAAGATTGATCAGATCGACCAACTCTAAGCCGAGATGGATGTAGTTAAGGTTGAGGCCGAAGAGTGGAGAAGCATGATAGACCGTCTGGCCTCAGAAAAGGATAATTCCCGGGCACAGTTGATCTCGGCAGAGGCCTAGCTTCGAGTGACGAGGAAGAAAGCTGAGGTACGGTCCCAAAAAATTGAGGAGCTCCGGTCTCAGCTAAGCTCAGCTGTTTCTGATCGAGAGACCCTTGACAAGAGATTAAAACGGCCAAGTCAGCGGTTAATATGACCAAAGCTGATGTCGATGAGATGGTGGCCCAGTATAAGGATGATGCCGAGGAAGCCCAGGACCGACTGAAAGATATCGTCGAATGTGTGAAGTGGCAGTCCCGAAGGGAGGCCCTCAAGGAAGTTCATGCTTGAGGTTTTGATTTGTCGGTCGAGGTCGAACATTCTAAGGGGCTCAAAGCCGGCCAAGAAACTGGCGTATACCGAGGACGAAGAAGACTCCGAGGATTGGGGCGGATCTGGGGGCGGAGAAGAATCCGATGGTCCCGGTGACGAGGCGGGCTTCGGTGGAGACCAAGCCGTTTAAGTGCCTTGTAGATTTTTCCTTGTTTTGTACTTTTGTACTTTTTTTGTCAAGGCCGTTTGGCCTTTGTAAAGATCTTTTCATATATAAAGATCTTTTCATATATATATATATATATATATATTTTCCCTTCGATAGTTTTTAAGCTTGTTTCCTTTTGCTTTTTTCTTTATGATTGTATCGAATGCCTTAACACGTGATAATTAGGTCTTGTTCAGAGGTTCGAACATGCCTTGCTCTCGATATTATTTTGTTTAAGACTCGTGGGGGGATCGGTATGACTGGAAGCTTTCTCCAAAGTACTTAGAATCTTTTAGATTATAATTTGCCGAGGGTAGCCTTTTGAACCGGTTTAGAAATTATGGGTCTCGGATGTCTACGTGCCGTTTTAAGACGGCCGTAGCCTTTCTAGTTCGGGTGTTGTCCAGTGGGCTTGTTACCCCGAGTCATCCGGGCTTAACCGAGATAAGTGTCCCCGAATGGGGGTGGCCGTAGCCTTTAAAGTTCGGGCACTACCAAACAAGCTTTGTGCCCCCAGGCTTCATTGTCCCGGGCTTTTAGAACCTGCCTTTGGCGGCAGTCCCCGAATGAGGTGGCCCTTGGGCTCGATGTCTTTAGGGGATCAAATGTAAGAAAGAAAAATTTTCTAGAGGAAAATATATTTATCTGCAAGGTAGAAACGTTCATTCAATTTTGTACATAATATACAAAGTTACACATGTGTTCAAGCTTTGTATCCGGGCTCAGACAGTCTATGTGGGCACGGTTCATTCGACCGTTTGGCCCTTATAGTAAATCCTATCAATCGAGCCTAGACTATGCGAGCACAAAGTTTCTTTCCTTGCCCAAATCATTATCCGAGGATGATGCCCCTAATGTTCGAGGTCGATCATAGAGAAGCCTCAGATAACGTTGACAATCTTTCTTCAATTCTAAGTTAGCACGATCCATTGTTTCCGCTTTAAAAACCTTGCCAGAAAATCCATTTGGGACAAAATCGGTTTAAGGGAAAAATAGTGAAACGCGTGCTTTCAGGCTTAAAGAATTATGTCGTTCTTTGACGATTACTTGAAAGTGTTAGTACAAAATGTAAATAAATAAAAGAAGTAACGGGGTTGTACTTAGCAGTAATATCGTTTCAAGTGAGTTACGTTCCAGTTGTTCGGTAGTCGCTCACTGTTCATTGCTCCGAGCTTGTACGACCCTTTTCCGGTGCTCTTGATAATTTGATACGAACCTTCCCAGTTCGGTCATAGCTTTCCTTCGTTAGGGTTCTGGGTGTTTCATGTGACCTTCCTCAGTACTAAGTCCCGACATTGAAGTGTCGAAGGTTGGCTCTTCGATTGTAATACCTCTCGATCTGTTATTTTTGGGCAGCCATCCAGACGTGGGCGGTTTTGTGCCTTTCATCTAATAGTTCCAGGCTCGTATTCATGGTCTCGTTATTTGATTCTTCGGTTGCATATCAGAACCTGAGACTCGGTTCTCTGACTTCGACCGGTATTAGAGCTTCGGCACCGTAAACCAACGAGAACGGGGTGGCCCCGGTACTGGACTTCGAGGTCGTATAGTAAGCCCATAGGACTTCGGACAAGATTTCTTTCCATTTTTTTTTGCGTCCGTCAATCTCTTTCTGAGGTTTTGGAGTATGGTTTTGTTCGTGGACTCCGCTTGCCCGTTCCCACTAGGGTGATATAGTGGTGATAGGATTCTTTTGAACTTATGATCTTCGAGAAACTTTCTTACTTTGATGCCGATGAACTCCTTCCCATTTTCACACATGATCCCGGCCGGCATTTTGAACCGATATATTATGTGGTCCCAGATGAAATCAATGACTTCCTTCTCCCTGAATTTCTCAAATTCCTGGGCTTCTATCCATTTAGAAAACTAGTCAGTCATAAACAATATAAATTGAGCCTTACCGGGTGCCCATGGAAGGGGGCGACGATGTCCATCCCCTATTTCATGAACGGCCAGGGCGACAAGACCAAATGTAATAGCTCCCCGGGATGATGAATCATCGGAGCATGCCTTTGACATCCGTCGCATTTTCGTACAAACTACTTCGCATCTTTTTCCATGTTGATCCAATAGTAGCCAGCTCTTATTATTTTCTAAACTAACGATTCGACGCCCAAATGATTTCCGTAGGTTCCTTCGTGGATTTCCCTCAGAACATACTCGGTGTCTCCGAGTCATAGACATATTTCGAGTGGGCCATCGAACATTCTCCGGAAGAGTGTACCATCTTTGGATAGGCTGAACCGGGCCGCCTTCGCACGTAGAGTCCTCGATTCATTAGGGGTCTGAAGGCAGTTATTCGGTCTTCAGATATTTTATTTATTTGTTTCTCTAGTCCTAGTCAGGCTTGTTGAGTATATCTCGGTGTGACCTTCTTCCACTACCGTTCTCATTAGTTGTACGACCGCCCCGAGTTGAACTCATCGTCATTGACCGGCGATCCCAATTTAGCAAGGGCATCGGCCTCGCTGTTTTGATCCCGAGGCACATGCTGTAGAGTCCACTCTTTGAACCGATGTAACGTTACCTGCATCTTATCCAATTATCTTTGCATTCGTTCATCTCTGACTTCGAACGTCCCATTAACTTGGTTCACCGCATGGAGGGAGTCGCACGTAGCTTCGATCACCTCTGCCCCCAAGCGTTTGGCAAGTTCGAGACCTGCAATCATGGCCTCATACTCGACCTCATTGTTAGTTAATTTTACACTCCTAATAGATTGTCTAACTATATTACCTACGGGTGATTTCAATACAATTCCAAGTCCGGACCCTTTTATGTTCAAGGCATCGTCCGTAAAGAGTGTCCAGATTCCCGAAAAAGTCCTCGAGTTCAACGACAACTCTCTTTCAACCTCGGGTATTAGGGTCGGCGTAAAGTCGGCCACAAAGTCTGCAAAAATTTGAGACTTAATGTAGGTCCGAGGCGAATACTCGATGTCGTACCCACTGATCTCTACGGCCCATTTGGCCAACCGTTCTGAGAGCTCAGGTTTATGCATTACATTTCTCAATGGGTAAGTTATTACGACACATGTGGGGTGACATTGAAAGTATGGTTTTAGCTTCCTAGAAGCGCTCAGCAAAGCAAGCGCCAACTTTTCTAGGTGAGGGTATGTAGTTTCGGTCTTACCAAGAGTCCTGCTAACATAATAAATTGGAAATTGCGTATCTTTCTCTTCCTGGACCAAGACTCAACTTACTGTTATCTCCGATACTGCCAAGTATAGGTACAACTGTTCGTCTATCTTCGGCGTGTGAATCAGCGGTGGGCTCGATAGATAACTATTGAGCTCCTCCAAGGCCCGTTGGCCCTACGGGGTCTATGAGAAGTTATTCTTTTTCTTTAACAGTGAGAAAACACAGTGGCTCTTGTCGGATGACCTCGAAATAAATCATCCCAAGGCGGCTATGCTTCCGGTTAACCTTTGTATGACCTTCACATTGTCCACAATAGTGATATCTTCGATGGCTTTGATCTTATTAGGGTTGATCTCGATTTCCCAGTTGGATACCATTAATCCGAGGAATTTACCAGACCCGACTCCGAATACACATTTCTCCGGGTTCAGCTTCATATTGTATTTCTTCAATATGCTGAAGGTGTTCTGCAAATGTTTCAAATGGTCCTCTGCTCGCAGGGACTTAACCAACATGTCGTCAATATAAACCTCCATTGATTTTCCTATTTGTTCTTCAAACATCACGTTGTAGGAGTAGGTGCCGTACTTGGTGATGAAGGAAGTTTTTTCCTGATCACTTGGGTTCATCCAAATTTGGTTGTACCCAGAACAAGCGTCGAGAAAATTGAGTATCTCGTGGCCGGCCATTGCATCGATCATGCAGTTGATGTTAGGAAAAGCGAAAGAGTCATTGGAACACGCTTTATTCAAATCTTTATAATCCACACACATTCTTAATTTGTTCCTCTTTTTTGGGACTACTACTACTACGTTTGCTAACCAGTCCGGGTATTTAACCTCCCGGATAGACCCTATTCTAAGGATTTTAGATACTTCATCCTTGATGAAAGCATGTTTGACCTCGGACTGGGGTCTCCTCTTCTGCTTGACCTGGTGGAACTTTGGGTCCAGGCTCAGCCTGTGAGTGGCTATTTCCGGCGGGATCCTTGTCATATCAAGGTGGGACCAAGCGAAACAATCTTCGTTAGCTATAAGAAATTGAATGAGTTTTTTCCTGATCTTGGGATTCAACCCCGTGCCTAGGTATACCTTTCGATCGGGCAAGTATTTAATCAGTATGACTTGCTCCAGTTCCTCGACCATTGATTTGGTAGTGTCAGAATCACTAGGAGCTACGAAAGACCTGGGAACCCCGTAATCATCGTCCTCACCCATCTCCTACTTCTCCGGTTGGGAGAGAGTTAGTGTCAGTTGTTGCTATTTGGTTTCTCCCTTGTTGACCGGACACAACTCCTTAGGTGCCGAAAGTGTGGATATCGGGACCACCTCGTCGACTGCGAACATCTCTTTGGCATGCTGTTGTTCTCCGTAAACTATTTTTGTTCCTCCCGGCGTCGGGAACTTCAATACATGGTGCAGAGTCGAGGGTACCACCCTTATGTTGTGAATCCATGGTCTTCCGAACAGAGCATTGTACCTCATGTCCCCTTCGATCACATAGAACTTTGTTTCTTGAGCGGTCTCGACGGTGTTCACCGTTAATGTTATCTCCCCTTTAGTGGTCTCACATTCCATGTCGAACCTGTTTAGGACTTGGAACGCAGGCAGGATCGGATCTTGTAGGCCGAGCTGTTCCACGACCCTCGATCTGATGATGTTGGCCGAGCTACTTGGATCAATTAACACACACATAACTCGAGATTTATTTATGAGTACTGATATTACCAGTGCATCATTGTGGGGCTGCATGACCCCCTCAGCGTCTTCGTCGTTGAAAGGCAAAGTTCCCCCCGGAACGTAATCCTGAGTCGTTTTTCCCTGGTGATAGATACTTTGGTGCGCTTCAGCATCGGCCCCTGGGGAACATCGACCCCACCGATGATCATGTTAATGACGTGCTGTGGTTCCTCCGGTTCAATCTGTTTACCTATGTCAGGACAAAAACCGTAGGGCCGCGACGAGTACCCGGTGCCTAACTCAACCGAGTACCAATGTAACATATTATTCTTATCATACTATCATGGGTAAATGAACCAGAAAGGCCGTCATGAGATAACTAGAATTAAACATAAGAGAATACTCTATATGAGATGACCCAACATGATATAGAAGCTTATACATGCGACATACAGGCCTATAAGGCCGACATGATCATTTGTATACTCAAAACATAGGCCGACAAGGCCATACAAGTATCCATATATAGGGAATCTATCTACAAGCCTCTAAGAGTACATAAACATCATAAAGGTCGGGAAAGGGTCCCACCATACCAATAAATACATGTACAAATAATATTGACCAAATAAGTAACTCCGGAGTAAGTGGAGTGCACCAACACCTTCCGCTGAGCTGATAGCCTACTAGGAGGACTCTCAACCTATCTATCGGGACCTACGGGCATGAAACGCAGCGTCCCTAGGTAAAAGGGACGTCATTACAAATAAAGTACCGAGTATGTATGGCATGACAATAGTATATAAAAAGACATGAAAGAAACATGGAGTAAAGAACTCACCCTGTAATTCTGAATAGTTCTGTGAATCATGAAAAATTTATAATGTCATGCATGTGCGTATAAATGTCATGCATGTGTGTGTGTGTATATATATATATATATATATATATATACACACATACATATAGCCTTAAAACAACCCAACAAAAGATAACAACAACTCTTCCCCTTTCAAGTGTTATCTTGTAATCTTCATCCAATAATTTAACCAACACATAAATAATATTAATCCTAAGAAATAGGGTGTTATACATACCTTAGAGAATATGAAAAAACTCGAACCAAAGCTTCCCTTATCTTACAACCACCCTTAATCACATCACGACACCATAGAGACTCTCTTCTTCACTTAGACTAACTTTTGATGATGATTTGAGTTGATTTCCCTTGAGTTTGGTTCTTGAGATCTTGTGATATGTTAGGAAGGGTTTTAGAGAGCTACTAGATGCAATTTGGGTGAGAAATGACCCGAAATGGGTCTGAAACACCTTTAAAAAAACTTAAGGTCGGAGGTCATCTCAAGTGGGTCCCAATAGAGCTGCTTGCGCAGTCTCGCAAAAATGCGGATATCTCTCTACTCCATGTCGTATTGATGAACGGTTTGCAGAATTAGAGACTAGATACATGGGGATTTAATTCAATATAAATATCTCCCTATAAATCCCAATTGGGAGAAAACTGCGTCGCAAACTGACTTATAAACCTGCCAGTTTCTCCAAAGTACGGCGACGTGACTTGGCGACCCTACTTTAAAAATCCATATTTTTCTACCCCGATATTGTATGAATAAATGGTTTGGACCTTTAGAAACTATGTTCAAATACCTTAATTTTTGTAGGATATATGTCCCAAAATGATATCATAAAGCTTACGAATTAATTTCTCAAAACGACTCGTTACAAGGCAAATCTTAGCTCGATATTTCCGCAACTTAAATCCGATTTTTTCCAAACTTTATATTTCATATCCAAACATCATATATAGTCATATAATGACTTTAAAATTATTTAAATCATGATTAACAAGTCTCATATTCATCTTAACTTGCTTAAGATTTCAGTAAACCTTTCTTATCCTTGTAGAAGGATTTTATCCTTTTTGAGCTTACACTTGATAATCCTATAATAACGGTGACATCTAAAGTACGGTGTGTAACAACATGTCCCCTTAGAAAAATTTGTCCCCGAATTATAACTCTTAAAGGCTTGCGAAAATGGGACGTAACATCATTAAATTAAAGAGGATCACATTTTCAAGCTTACATCAATTGACTTACGACGTACTTTTATGTACAAGAACATGGGATTTTACCGATCGTTAATTATTATTATTATTATTATTCTGTTTTAAATTGCTAAAATTGGTTAATTTTATTGTTGACGTCGGTTTGCCTAGCAAGTGGATGTTAGGCGTCATCACGGCCCTGTAGTTGGGATTCCGGGTCGTGACATCCATTTGAATGTTTATTTGTTTTAGTAAATAGAGTTAAGGTATTTATAACTACATATTATGATGCTATTATTGACCATTTTCCAATGTAAGAAAACTATTCAAGGATAATGATAAATGAAATGATGTTTATTTGTGATATTAGTATTGACTATAGCTTACTCGTCAAGTTATTGTCTTGACAGTAGAATGTATCAAAGCAAAAGACGAATTCAAATTGGTTGGGCCTAAAAGGGATACAAACGTTGGGTAAAAAACCAAAAAAGAAGATCAAACGGTAGTAATGCATCCATCATTCTAAAATCTTGGATCCGCCTCTGAGACTTAAGTGGTCGCGCATAAATGGAACAAGACTTATAGTTATAACCAATTTCTTTACAATAATCCATAAATTCAAAATATGAAAATCTATCAATATCCACATCAAAATAGTCAGTTATAATACAACCTTTATACTTAATAGTGTGCTGATGTAATTTCCCTTTATGGAATAACCTTAGAGTAACGAGTTCAAACGATATTTTTCAAACTGAAGTCAGTAAAAAACAAGCTTCAGATATAAAAGCATGCAAATAATAACACATGCAACAATAGTAAGGAGTCTTTTCTTAAAAATACAACACTTGCCCTAATATTTACATTGAAATTTCACAAGGAATTAAGAACAAAAAAAAAAACCCTAGAATCAAAACAGAAAACGATGAAGAAGAAGGGTAACCTTTTAACAATGAAGTATAATTTGGGATAACAACTTCAGTATCTAATTCAAAATGTGATGAAAAAGAACTAAGCTTCCAAGGTAGCGATCAGTTTTGAAAAAAGTCACGCTTCTTTGAGAAATGCCAATAGTCCTTCAGTTTTATGTTTAAATTAGGCAAACTCTACACAACATACAGTGAAAACGACGAGAGATCCAGTTATAAATTGAGGTTTTTGGTTGTATCGATCCTAGGGTTTTGGGTGGATCAGACCCTTTTGCGGAGTCTAATTTTAGTGTGGTTTGGTAACTAATGGGATCGAGTGAAATTTTGGGGAAAATATTTGGGACAGTGTCGGGTCTTTTCTTAGGTTGGATTTATTTGGAAATGGGTCGTGTTATTTAATGGCAAGTCTTCTATAATGACGTGACTTAATCAGATGGTGCATAGTATACACCGATTAGTATTGAAATGCCTCAGGTCCATGGAAGGAAAAAAATAATTGACCTAAAATTGTTTAGGGGGAAGTTAAATGGCCGTAAAGTTAAAGTATGAAATCTAATTTTTCGGACTTACGTATTTTGCCTAAAAATATTGTGAATGAATTACTAATTAAAATATTGTTAATGCTGGAAATAGGAGGTCGTTTATGAGGTGATTATCCACTTACTAATATTTTTAAAAAATACCCTAATCCTCTCTAATATTATATTTTATATATGAAAACTTGGCCAAGAAATAAGAAAAAAAATTAAAAATTTTAGTGTACTGATAAAACGAGTTCATAAAAGAGCCGGGTATAAGGAGATAAGGATGAACAAGTAGCTCATTGAAAAAAAAAAGAGGCAGGCCTTTTGAACTAATAGCGTATTTGGCCAAATTTTTTCAAAGCCAAAAACGTTTTTTTTAAAGTACTTATTTCCAAAGTTGAAGTGTTTGGCTATGCTTTTAGAAGAAAAAAAACGCTTTTAAGTGAAAGCAGAAAAATATAGTTTCTCACGAGAAACACTTTTTTGAAAAGTATTTTTGAGAAAAATATACTTAAAAATAATTTTTAAAAGTTTAGCCAAACACTACTTGCTGCTCAGAAGTGCTTTTCAAATTAATTAGCCAAACACAAACTGCTTCTCGCCAAAAGTACTTTTGAAAAAAAAAAATTCTCAAAATAAGCTGATTTTCGTAGCTTGGCCAAACAGGCTATAAATCATCTATGAGCTCATACTAAATGTAGAGAAAATATTTTCTTATTAAGATCTAAAAGAATTGAAATTTCACTTTCTAAGTTAAAACATAGCTAAGTAACTCCCATTTATTATCTCTACGATCAATTAATCATAACAGTTGAAAATACGAAAAAACTAGAATAAATTAACCAATTAATTCATTTCATTACATACATTACAGGCACACATATAAATATTCAAGATTTGCACTTTTATTCAGTAGCAGTATTTTGTCTTAATGTGATTGGCTAAACTAATTTTTTGTGTGACATCAAAATTTGAATTTGGCATTTGGCCCAATTCAGTAATCTGCAAAGAGCAAATATTGGTCAAAATCAGTAGTATTAGTGGCCATCCAGGCAATTGTTAAGTTGGCATTTGACTTTAATTTGCTTTTCAGTCTAGACTGGAAATACGAATATGCAAAAACAAAACTGAGTTAAAAGCATTATTCAATTACCAAATATATACTTTACTACATATTGATGGTAGGTTAGGAACTCGTATTTTAGCTATATTTTACACTGTAATTTCTGCACTTTAATCATTTTTGAGCTTAATTGACCATGATTTGCACTTATTATGTGTATTATGCTTTATAGGAGGTGATTCCGCGTACAAAGCGATTTTGGAGTTGAGTTGGAGCTTTGAAGTCTGACTAAAAGCCCTATTAAACCGGGATCGTGTTCGAGGGTCAAGGATCAAGTCTGGATGTAAAAAGATTGAGAAAATTTCGACTATGAGAAATTTGAACTACCGCGCCACATGGGATGCCGCACGGGGCAGCGCAGCAGTGTAGATGTAGACTTTTGATAAAAAATCAATGCTCTGAAAATGTCCAGTAGCGCGGTGCACAATGCGGGGTGCCTGTGTATTTTTGTTGTTCTATTTTCCCACTTCAAATTGGAAAGGGTAGTTTCATCCGAACTCGTTCCTACATGCTATAAATATACCAAAAATATGTTTTTTAGAGGAACTTTTGACCTATAGAGGCTTGATAGAGAGCATAGGAGGTTTCAACACACAAGATTTTATCATTCTTCCACCAATTTAATACGGAAGTTTGGATTGTAATGTTAGATTAATGTTTTCTTATTCTTTAACTCTATTTGTGATGACTTTTTCGATATCTATGGAGTCGTTTACCTTAGGGTTTAACATGAATTGATAGCTTTGGTTATTATTTATGGATTTGATTATTGTTTTAGTGCATAAATTTGTTGGAGCAGATTTAACCTTGGTTGTGATTTTATTCATTATCTTGTTTAATCAGGAGAGGAACAAAATAATGAATATTATTTCAATGCAAGTCTTAATTGATTTTAGGTTCTTTAACGTAATCGAAAGAGCTTTGCGATCCATTATTTGAATTAAAATTGAGAAATATTCATGAGAAGTTTCTCTTAAATCATTGTTACTAATAGATTCTTCCATGTTCATCGTATTTCACATTACCTTATTGTAAATATCTGGCCGATCGTTTTGCTTTCTAGATCCCCGTTCCGCTATTTAAGACCTCACATATATGCTTCTAATATTTTATGACTTGCAGGGATGATTGGTTTGATTTTTGAAGGGTTCGGGTTGAATTCGGATCAGTTAGTTCCATAGTAGTGGCCAAGTTTGGCTTGAGTTAACACTCTGCATAAACGACCTCAGAACCGAAATTTGAAGGTTCCAATAGATTTGTATGATGATTCTGAACTAGGCGTATGTTCCGATTGAGTTTCGGGTGGACCGGGAGCGTTTCAACGCTTATTGTTGAAAGTTGGCATCTTGAAGGTTTTAGAGCTTTCTAAGTTTGGTTTGAGGTAGACTTTGGTGTTATCGATGTCCATTTAGGATTCCGAGCCTTGGAATAGGTTTGTAGGGTGATTTGTCACTTGTACGTAAAATTTGGTGTCATTCCGAGTTTCCTAAGTATGATTCGTTGCGTTTAGAGCTAGTTCGAAGAAGTTTGAAGTTCTAAAGTTGAATAATTTGGTTTTGAGGTGCGATTCTTGATTTTGATATTGTTTTATGTGTTCCAAGACTTCGAGTAGGTTTAGACTATGTTCATGGACTTGTTGGTGCATTTGGACGGGGTCCCGGATGGCTCAGATGTGTTTCTGACCACCCGGAACTAAGTTTGAACTGGCAGATTTCTGGAGTTGGTTTCCTTCTTTGCGAACGCGGAAGGAGTCTCGCGCTCGTGATAAAGGATTTGTGCTGGAGGCGTTTTGTGCTACGCGTTCGCGAGCATGGAGTCGCGATCGCAGAGCTTAGGGTCCAGTGGTCTATGCATGCACGATAGTACGCTCGCATTCGTGTAGAAGGAGCTGGGCCTGGGGATTCTAGGCTGTTGGCCTTCGCGTTTGCGAAGTGTTGGCTAGCTTGGCCTTTGCGATCGCGGAGGCCTGGTCACGTTCGTGATGAACTCTTTCTGGGCATTGGAAGCTTTTGCCTTCGCGATCGCGAGAGTAATTCCGCGATCGTGAAGAAGGGTTAACTGGGTAGAATACATTTTAAAGTCGGGATTTAGGCTGATTTTCCCCATTTCTCAATTTTGTTGGCCGAATTTGGAGCTTCTTGGAGGGGTATTTTTATCAAGCACTATAAGGTGAGTGATGTTTACCTAATATAAGTTAAATACATAAATTATGGGTAGATTTTAACATAAAAATTAGTAGAATTATTCGATTGTGTTAAAAAATCTAGGGTTTAGTAAAAATGGGATTTGACCACGAACATGATTATAAAAAAATGAGTATAAATTATATATTTGAGTTTTTAAAGTCATGGGTAATATTTATCTACAAATATTTCTGGAATTCGGGCACGTGGGCCCAAGGGTGACTTTTACGGATTTTCCGAGTTGGGTTGGAAAATTACTTTAATAATTAAATTATGAACTTTTGAACACATATTAATGGATTTATGTGTCATTTGATTAGTTTTAGGTTGCTCGGCGTTATTTTGAGGCGACTAGTGTAGTTTGTGAGCCGAGTAGAGAGTTTTGAAGCAAGGTAAGTCTCTTGCCCAATCTTTTAAGAAGGAATCATCCCTGTAGGTGCTTTAATTGTTATGTGCTACTTATTATGGGTGCTACATACGCATGAGGTAACGAGAGTCCGTATGTAGCTAAAATCATGTTTATATTCGGGTAGACTTCAGACTTTATCATGCAATATTTGTATTACTTGGACTCAACTTGTTAGTTTATTTACTTGAATTTATAATTGAAGTTGGATTAGAGATTATATTAGGACGAGACTCTTTACCTTGAGCTTTTAGTGGGATACTTGATTGTCGGTGAAAAACCTTGCTTTCTTTATGTTCCTACCCTTGTGTTGAAAATATGTGGCCCTTAATTCGGAAAGTTTTCTCTATTCATGTGGATCGGGCCGAACGCCTCGCCAGCGCTATGAAATAGCATTATGGATCTGGCCATACGACCTCGGCAATATATTTGAGATGCATCCATAGATCGGGCTGTACGACCTCGGCAGTGTACACTATTGTTAGGGATCGGGCCGTACGACCTCGGTATTATTCTTGCGTACTATAGCAAAAAGTCCGAATATATATGAATTTCCTTATTGCTTGAGACTTGGTATTTACTTAATTTTATTTATTTATTGAGATAGTACACGATATCTGAGGATTTCATATAGTCATTATGTTAAAAGATCATGTTAGTTACATTTTCTTATTTCATTGTTACTATTGTGTTTCATGCCTATTTATAGTTCATGTACTTTATTTATTGGACCACTAGTAAGTGTCGCTATCGACCCTCGTCACTTCTTCTTTGAGGTTAGACTATATACTTATAGGATACGTATTGATTTACGTATTCATACTACACTTCTGCACTAATTGTGAAGGTACTGAGACAGGTACATCAGGTGGCCACTCGGGCGTGCATACGTACTATCCGGAGACTTAGTGGTGAGCTTCTCTCCATGCTCCGATCTTCAACATTCAAAGTCTCCTTCTTATTGTATTTACTATTTCTGTCTATTTTACTTCAGATAGTAGTTATAATGGTTTGTATATTCTACTAGATTGTTCATGCACTTGTGACACCTGGTTTTCGAAATTTCTAGTAGATGTTTATGGTTTTTACCTAATATTGTCACCATTTTGTTTTATGTTTATTTATGCTTCATATCTCCATGGGTTTTCTGCGTTTAAATTCATTTACTTAATGAAACCCATGATTTCGAAAGTAATAAAATGGATAATTAAATTTGATGCTTCACCATTGGCTTGCTTAACAATGACGGTGGGCGCCATCACGGCCTTTAATGGGAATTAGGTCGTGATAGCTTGGTACCAGAGTACTAGGTTCATAAAGATCTCACGAGTCACGAGCATGCCTAGTAGAGTCTTGTGGGTTGATGCAGAGATGTCCGTACTTATCTTTGAGAGGCTATAGGGTGTAAGAAAACTTCTCTTTCTTCAACTCCTATCGTGTAGTTGATGTTACTCTCTCACATATGATGAGAACGCACATGGAGGAAGTACCCAACGGTAGAGGGGCTGCTCCCCTAGCTGCTAGGGGTAGAGGTAGAGGTCGAGGGAGGGCCACAACTCCTGCTAGAGGATGAGGATGTACCAGAGTTGCTCCCCTAATACCACTAGTGGATCCAGTGGAGGATCCTGTCATTGAGGAGTAGGATGAGGTTCTTGTAGGTGAGCCGGCCCTAGCGGATTTTATGACCGCACCGGGACTTCAAGAGGTCTTGGGCCGTATGTTGCAGTTTATGGATTCTATGACTCATGCTGGGCTATTTCTCATGCTTTAGAACATCTATCTCGCAGGCGGGAGGGGGATCACAAAACACTACTTCTCATGCTCCAGGGCACACTGTTGCCGTTTATCAGACCCTAGGTGCACTACCTACAGGCGGGGCTCAGTCGGTTGCAGTAGTTAGACCAGAGACTGGACAAGTCGTGACTGTTGAGGAGCAGAAGCGGCTAGATAGATGGACTAGGCTTCGTCTTTCTCCCTTTAGCGGTGAGCAGTCAGAGAACCCATAAGATTTCGTTGATCGTTGCAGGGAGAGGCTCCATAATATGGGAGTAATAGATTCCAACAGGGTGGATTCACCTCATTTCAGCTAGAGGGGAATGCCCACAGATGGTGGCAGTCTTATCTCCAGAGCAGGCTAGCAGGTTCACCTCCCTTGACTTGGGACCAGTTCACAAGTCAAGGTTCCTACTTTAGCGCCATTCCAGAGAGCACCTACCATTGACCGGCTATTCAAGGTTCCTCCAGTGAGTATTCATGTCATCAGGGTTAAACCTAAGGTTAGCCGTTTTCCACACCGAGAGGTTGCTTCGAGTACGGGGAGCTTGGTCAAGTAAGGAGTGTTTGCCCCAGGCTTCAGGGCAAGGCAATACAGCAGGGCCATCATCCCATGATCACCGCACACCCGTCTAGCTAGCTAGAGGTGGAGGGCGGGTGGTTAAGGGCCTTATATATTACAACTCCTTTGACTATATTTACCAAAAGGGTGCTCAGTTCAGATGGCCCGAGGATTGCGAGGCGATTTTCAGAAGC
This sequence comes from Nicotiana otophora, assembly GCA_000715115.1. Lineage (NCBI taxonomy): Eukaryota > Viridiplantae > Streptophyta > Magnoliopsida > Solanales > Solanaceae > Nicotiana > Nicotiana otophora. Next base: position 93,650 of record AWOL01S0024805.1, on the reverse strand, counting down.
CCAAGACCGTTTTTACTACAACACAATATTGGTTTTGCCCTTTGGTTCAGGGATGTATACTGTGTATTGTGATGCTTCACGTGTTGGTTTGGATTGTGTGTTGATGCAGGATGGGAGAGTTATTGCATATTCTTCATGCCAGTTGATGGCCCACAAAATGAATTACCTTGTGCACGATTTGGAGTTGGCTGCGATAGTTCATGCTATCAAGATCTGGAGGCATTATCTTTATAGTGTATTGTGCGAGGTTTACACAAATCACCGCAGTTTGTAGCATTTGTTTAAGTAGAAGGATCTTAATCCGAGGCAGCGTAGATGGATTGAGTTACTGAAAGATTATGATATTACGATCCTTTATCATCCGAGCAAGGCGACTGTGTTTGCGGATGACTTGAGCAGAAAGGCCGAGAGTATGGGTGGTTTGTCATTCATTCCAGCGGAGGAGAGGCCATTGGCTTTGGACATCCAGTCCTTAGCTAACCGACTTGAGAGGTTGGATATTTCAGAGCCCATTCGAGTTCTCGCATGTATTTCGGCTCAGTCTTTCTTATTCGAGCGGATCAAGGCTCGTTAGTATGATGATCTGCACTTGCTAGTCCTTAGAGAGATGCTACTGCGGGGTGATGCCAATGAGGTTACTATCGGTGATGATGTTGTTCTGCGGCTCCAAGGTCGTTTATGTGTCCTAGTGTTGATGTCTTGAGGGAGACGATTGTAGATGAGGCACATATTTTGCGGTATTCTATTCATCCAGGTGCAACTAAGATGTATCATGACCCGAGGCAGCATTACTGATGGCGGCGGATGAAAAAGGACATAGTTGAGTATGTGGCAAGGTGTTTGAATTACCAGCAGGTTAAGTACGATCACCAGAGGCCAGATGGCTTACTGTAGCAGATGGCCATACCAGAGTAGAAGTGGAAGCGCATCACTATAGACTTCGTGGTTGTGTTTCCACGGACATTAAGGAAATTTGATGTCATTTGGGTCTTTGTCGATAGATTGACCAAGTCTGCACACTTTATTCCGATGATGACTATATATAGTTCAGAGAGGTTGGCCCAGATTTATATTTAGGAGATCGTTTGGTTGCATGGTATGCCTATCTCCACTATTTCAAGTAGAGGCACTCAGTTCACTTCACATTTCTGGAGAGCAGTATAGAGTGATTTGGTAACCGTGTAGATCTCAGTACAACCTTTCATCTGCAGACCACCGGGCAGTCGGAGCGAACAGTTTAGATTCTAGAGGATATGCTTAGAGCTTGTGTGATTGACTTCGGAGGGAAGTTGGATCGATTCTTACCTTTGGCCAAGTTTGCTTATACCAACAACTATCAGTCTAGTATCGAGATGGCTCCATTTGAGGCTTTGTATGGTCAACGATGTCGTTCTCCTATTGGTTGGGTTGAGCCCGGCGAGGCTAGGTTATATGGCAGTGATTTGGTAAAAGATGCCTTGGATAAGGTAAAGTTGATTTAGGAGCGACTTCGCACAACACAATCCAAGCAGAAGAGTTACTCGTATCAAAAAGCACGTGATTTATAATTTATGGTGAGCGAGAAGGTTCTGTTGAAAGTCTCGCCGATGAAGTGTATCATGAGGTTTAGGAAGAGGGGAAAGATGAGTCCGAGGTTCATCGGTCCATTCGAGGTATTGGATAGAGGTTGCATACATGCTTGTTTTGCCTACTAGTCTACTAGGAGTTCATTCGGTATTCCACGTGTCTATGCTTCAGAGATACCATACTGAAAGGTCCCAAGTGTTATATTTAAGCACAGTTCAGCTAGATGAGAGCCTAGGTTATGAAGAGGAGCCAATTGCTATTGTTGATAAACAAGTCTTTAAGTTGAGATCTAAGATGATTTCAGCAGTAAAGGTCCAGTGGAGGGGTCAAATAGTCCAGGAGGAAACTTGGGAGACTGAGGATGACATGCAGAGCAGATATCCACACTTATTCGGCACTCCAAATATGATTCTAAACACATTCGAGGATGAACATTTATTTAAGCGGCCGAGGATGTAATGACCTGGTCGGTCTTTTTGGTTTCTAAATCCCCGTTCCCCTATTTAAGACTTCCCGTATGTGCTTCTACTATTTTATGACTTGCGGGGTTGGTTGGTTTGGTTTTGGAAAGGTTGAGATATAATTTGGACCACTTAGTTCCATAGTAGTGGCCTAAGGTGGCCAAGTTTGACTTCAGTCAACACTCTAAGTAAACAAACTCAAAATTGGGATTTAAAGGTTCCAATAGGTTGATATGATAATTTTGGACTTGGGCGTATGTTCGGATTGAGTTTTATATGGACTGCGAGCGTTTCAACGCTTATTGTTATAGGTTGGCATCTTGATGGTTTTAGAGCTTTCTACGTTTGGTTTAAGGTAAAATTTGGTATTATCGATGTCCGTTTGGGATTCCGAGCCTTGTAATAGGTTTGTAGGGTGATTTGTAACTTGTACGTATAATTTGGCATCGTTTCGAGTTGTCTAAGTATGATTCATCGCGTTTAGAGCTAGTTGGAAGAAATTTGAAGTTCTAAGGTTGAATAATTTTGTTTTAAGGTGCGATTCTTCGTTTTGATATTTTTTTATATGTTCCGAGACTTCAAGAAGGCTCGGACTATGTTTATGGACTTATTGTTTCATTTGGAAGGGGTCCTGGGTGGTTCGGGTATGTTTTGGACCACCTAAAACTATGTTTGGAATGGCAGATTTCTAGTGCTGGTTTCCTTCCGCGCGAAGGTGCAGGGGGTCTCGTGTTCATGATTAAAGATTTGGTCTGGAGATATTTTTGTGCTACGCGTTCACTATCGTGGAGCTTAGGGTCCGGTGGTCTGCGCGTTCGCGATAGTACGCTTGTGTTCACGTAGAAGGAATTGGGCCTGGGGATGCTAGTCTATTGGCCTTCGCGTTCGCGAAGTGCTGTCTGCGTTCGTGAAGTGTTGGCTAAGTTGGCCTTCATTGCCGCATAGGCTTGGTCGCGTTCGTGATGAACTCTTTCTAGGCGTTGGCAACTTTTGCCTTGGCAATCGCGAGGGCCATTCCACGATCGCGAAGAAGGGTCAACTGGGCAGAATACATTTTAATGTTGGGACTTAGGCTCAAATTTTCCATTTCTCAATTTTGTTGGCCTTATTTGGAGCTTCTTGGAGGGGAGTTTTTATCAAGCACTATAAGGAGATTGATTTCTACCTAATGTAAGTTAAATACATGGATTATGGGTAGAGTTTAATATAGAAAGTAGTAGAATTATGAGATTATGTTGAAAAATCTAGGGTTTAGTAAAGATGTGATTTGACCATGAAATTGATTATAGAATTGGGTATAAATTATATATTAGAGTTCGCAAGGTCATGGGCAACATTTATCTATAAAAATTTCCGAAATCCGGGCATGTGGGTCTGAGGGTGACTTTTACGGTCTGCCCTAGTTGGGTTGGAATTTTTTTAATAATTAAATTATGAACTTTTCAACACATATTGATCGATTTATGTGCCATTTGTTTAGTTTCGGATTGCTCGGGCTATGTACGCACGAGGTGACAAAAGTCCGTACGTAGCTAAAATCATGTTTATGTTCGGGTAGACTTAGGACTTTACCATGCAATATTTGTATTACTTGAACTCAATTTGTTAGTTTAATTACTTGAATTTATAATTAAAGTTGTATTAGAGATTATGTTAGGCCGAGCCTCTTTACCTTGAGCTTTTAGCACAATACTTGATTGTCGGTGAAAATATGTGGCCCTTAATTCAGAAAGTTTCCTTTGTTCCTGTGGATCGTGCCGAATGCCTCGGCAGTGCTATGAAATAGCATTATGGATCGGGCCGTATGATCTGAGTAGTATATTTGAGATACATCCATAGATCAGGTCGTACGTTCGTGGTAGTGTACACTATTATTAGGGATCAGACCGTACGACCTTGGTATAATTCGTGCGTACTATCGCTAGGAGTCCGAATATACATGAGATTTACTTATTTCTTAAGACTTGGTATTTACTTGATGTTCTTTATTTATGTGAGATAGCACACAATATCTAAGGATTTTATTGTAATGACCTAGCTGGTCGTTTTGAGTATTCTAGTCCCGTTCCCCTATTTATTACTTATTTAATGTTCTTTGGTTGTTATGTGACGTTCCCGGGTGGTTGGTTTGGTTTCGAGGATGTTTCGGAATGAATTAGGATACTTAGTCCCAAGGTTAGAAGCCTAAGTTGAAAGAGTTGAATTATATGTAAACAACTTCGGAAAGGGGTTTTGATGGTTCCGATAGCTCCGTATTGTGATTTTGGACTTAGGAATGTGTCCGGATATCGATTTGGAGGTCCGTAGGTGGTTTTGGCTTGAACTGGCAAAAATTAAAAAGTGGAAGTTTGGAGAGTTGAGCAGCTTGACCGAGAGTTGACTTTGTTGATACCGGGCTCAGAGTTTGGTTCCGGAAGCTGGGATAGGTTTGTTGTGTCATTTATGAATTGTGTGCAAAATTTGAGGTTAATCAGTTGGTTTAATAGGTTTCAACATCGATTGTAGGAGTTGGAAATCCATTAGTTTCAATAGCCTTGAATTGGGGTGCGATTCATGTTTTTGATGTTATGTGATGTGATTTAAAGCCTCTGCTAAGTTCGTATGATGTTTTAGGATAGTTAGTAGGTTTGGATGAGGTCCCCAGGGCCTCGGATGTGATTCAAATTGAAATCGTATGGGATATTAGACTTGTATAAGTGCTGGTGTGTTCAGTTCTGGTGCATTTGCACCTGCTGTGGGAGTGGCCGCAGATGCGGAGATTGGAAGCTTGGCCTGGATGCGCATATGGTGACATGGAGCCGCAGAAGCTGTCTCGCACGTGCGAGCTTTTGGCTGCAGAAGCGGCTGGTCGGGTGTTTAGTGTTTTTCGTAGATGCGGACATGCAACCGCAGAAACGGTTTCGCAGAAGCGGAGGTCATGACCGCAAATGCGGTTTCGCTGGCAGAATAGATATAAATGAGGGTTAGTGTATTTCCTTCATTCTTGGACTTTGGGAACTCGGATTGAGGTAGTTTTTGAAGGGGTTTTCACCTAGATTGAAGAGGTAAGTGATTTTTGATCACTTTTGTCCATTTATTTTGAATACCCATTGATTACTTCACCTTTTTATCATGAATCTAAGTTAGAATTTGGGGATTTATGACACATGTATTGGAGAGTAAAATTTGGGGATTTGAAGTAACATCATTCCCCCCTTTGGAACATTCGTCCTCGAATGTTGACTGATGCGCTTATCATTCTCATAACCTATGGCTCTTATGAATACTTTAATATTGCCCTTTGCCATCTAGGCAACTGTTCTATGAATAAATCCAAAGGCCACACCATTCCCCCCTTTAGGCCTCTTTCTCACGCCACGACTCGTGGTCAGAATTTTTCCAATATCGTAACAATTTCTACCTTCTATCATGCAGTCTGTACGACTTTATCCTTGTATGTGCGCCTATGCGACTCTTCTCTCATTTTTCTCCAGGTTTTAGCCTATCTTTAGGCCTCACTTTGTGAACATATACATGACTACGACAATATGTCCCTCTGGGCATCTATAGGTATAATGAAGTTCTTCGCCTGGTACTTTGTGGAATGTACCACTATTGCTATATTTTGTTTCCTAGCCTTGGATATCTGTCCTTATGGCTTTAGTGCATCTAGGTAGGTCATATCGTACTATAACACTTACTTCGATTTATTATTACCGAGGATTTAATTTATCACACATATATGACATCTTACTCACGATGCTTCATTTACTCTCTTCTTATTCTCCAGATAATTTGGACAAGGTGGGTTGCTCTGATGGTAAGCACCCTCCACTTCCAACCAAGAGGTTGTGAGTTCGAGTCACCCCAAGAGCAAGGTGGGGAGTTCTTGGAGGGAAGGATGCCGAGGGTCATATTGGAAACAGCCTCTCTACCCCAGGGTAGGGGTAAGGTCTGCGTACACACTACCCTCCCCAGACCCCACTAGTGGGATTATACTGGGTTGTTGTTGTTGTTGTTGTTGTTGTTATTCTCCAGATAATATTTTTGTCTATCACTTTATTCTAAAAATTTCAACAAAACGTTCTTTCACTTTGCTCCCCTTGCTTCATCTCAATGGCTCATTGGAATGCCTAACATTCTCCTTTTATTTTTACTCGGGGCTGGAGTCATATTAAGGTAAATATTTATCCCTTCAAGGATTCCATTGCCTATCTTCTGAAATTTCTGAAAATTCTAGTATTCATATCCGATTATACTATTCTAGACTTTACCATCTGGGGTGTCTCACAAGAAGATCTATTACCACATTTGCACTATCTTCGAAAATGTTAGCTAATGATAACAATCCATCCACCATTTTTGGGTTACTCTAATACTCAGTTGGATCCTGATATCCTATCATTCTCTTAAACTATATCTGCTGGCTCCCATAGGGCATAATTAAGATGAATGTGACCAATTGTATATAACTTTATTACTATTGAAAGTAACTCATAATGCTTGTATTTCTCTGTCTGAATTGCAAATACTTATAATCTTCATTAACTAGGTACCTCGTGCCATTTTTCATCTTGTTTCTTTTACTTGCCGAAACTTGTATCAATCTTTTAATTCTCTTATTTCTTTTTACCATTAGGTGGATAGATATTCTTGCCTTAGGGCTCCTTATCAAGAAGCTTACACATCTTAGTACACACATGATTTGCTGAAGACCTCACATTTACTCATCATAAGCATGATGAAAAATCGAGTTCCTTTGACTCAACTCTTCCACAGCCACATTCAATCTCTTACCAACTGTCTTTCTGGATATAGGTATCGTTGTATTACGAATAAAATAAAATTTAGGAGTTTGAATTCTTACAACTGAGCTCTGTCACACAATCTAGAGTAAGAAGAAAGAGTGACAGTCCTAAATGCACTATAGCCTCATGCTTATAAGTGTGGTGCACAACATACCCATAAACAAGACTCTACTAGACATGGCTTGTAGACTCACTAGGACAGAATTGCTCTGATACCACTTTTGTCACGACCCAAACCGTAGGGCCGCGACGGGTACTCGGTGCCTAACTCAACCGAGTACCAATGTAACGTATTATTCTTATCATACTATCATGGGTAAATGAACCGGAAAGGCCGTCATGAGATAACTAGAATTAAACATAAGAGAATACTCTATATGGGATAACCCAACATGATATAGAAGCTTATGCATGCGACATACGAGCCTATAAGGCCGACATGATCATTTGTATACTAAAAACCTAGGCTGACAAGGCCATACAAGTATCCATATACATGACATCTGTCTACAAGCCTCTAAAAGTACATAAACATCATAAAGGTCGGGACATGGTCCCACCATACCAATAAATACATGTACAAATCATACTGAACAAATATTTAACTTCGGAGTAAGTGGAGTGCACCAATACCTTCCGCTGAGCTGATAACCTACTAGGAGGACTCTCAACCTGTCTATCGGGACCTGCGAGCATGAAACACATCGTCCCTAGGAAAAAGGGACGTCAGTATAAATAAAGTACTGAGTATGTAAGGCATGGCAGTAGTATATAAAAGACATGAAAGAAACATGAAGTAAAGAACTCACCATGTAATTCTGAATTGTTTTGTGAATCATGAAAAATTTATAATGTCATGCATATGTGTATAAATGCCATACCATTCATAGATATATGTGTACATAACATCATCAAGCCTCTGAGGACATCCCATCATATCATCTCAGCCACTGTGGGCGAAATCATCAATGCATACCAGCTGACCAGGTGGTGGTGCATATATAACGCCATAACCTTTTTCCATATCGCATATACATATAATATACGCGTATATACCGCAATATGGTCATGGGTCAGTAAGTCAGTAGGATATCTCGGAATGTCATAAGATCAATATGCCTTCGGTTAATATCATGAAATAAACTTTATCAACTTACGTATTTTCTGAGACCCATGAAGAAACGATAGAATAATAGGACACATGGGGAATCAAGAACATAGGAACCCCTAGTACTTCTAATAATAGAATCATTTGTGAAAGTTGCGTGGTTGCTCATTTCGTTGCATCATATGGATCATGCCAAAAGAAAAGAAGGGATAGCCTTAACATACCTTTGCAATCTTCTCTCGAATCGTCAACCAAGCTCAATATGATCTTCTTATGGCTATAATGAGTAACCCGACTTCGTCGTCATCATATAAGCATTGTAACTCTCATATTTCAAAACAAATATTCTATAAGAAAACGGACAGCACATCCTTTGTTTTTACTACATCCCATAAGTTACTAAAAGTCACCAAACAACCCAAAAAACAACAACATAATTCGCAATAAGCTCTTTGATTACTTCAACAACTATTTTGAGCGGCAAGCTCGATTTACAATTAACAAAATATAATTTAATCCGATTCCTTTTCCATGAATCTTCCTACAACTTATATAACAACATACTTATGCTTACCATATCATTTTCATCCCAAAACATCATAAGAATAATCTTCAAAAATAGTCCACACGCCTAGCACCTTAACTTTTATCGTCAACCTCTTGTTTTTCATGTTGTCTTCTTCAATCCACTGAATTATCACATAGATAAGCTTAACAACAGCAGCCACAACATAATCAAACTATTTATAACAATTTCCCGCCACAACCAACCATATATATATCCTCAACACAACACACAAAAAAAGATAACGATTCCTTATGCCATATCAATTACTATCTTGAAGATTTTAACTCAAACAACTCAATCAACACATGATTAACCTTAAGCACAACCAAGAACATGATTTACATACCTTAGGCAGTAGCTAAAACTTGAAATTTTAGCCATAACAACAACTCTTCCCCTTTCAAGTGTTATCTTGTAATCTTCATCCAATAACTTAACCAACACATAACTAATATTAATCCCAAGAAATAGGGTGTTATACACCTTAAAGAATCTGGAAAAACTCGAACTAAATCTTCCCTTATCTTACAACCACCTTTAATCACATCACGACACCATAGAGACTCTCTTTTTCACTTAGGCTAACTTTTGATGATGATTTGAGTTGATTTCCCTTGAGTTTGGTTCTTGCGATCTTGAGATATGTTAGGGAGGGTTTTGGAGAGCTGTTAGATAAAATTTAGGTGAGAAATGACCCTAAATTAGTCTGAAACACCTTTAAAAAACGTAAGGTCGGAGGTCGTCTCAAGTGCGTCCCAACCGAGCTGCTTGCGCAGTCTCGCAAAATTACGGATATCTCTCTACTCCGATGTCGTATCGACGAACGGTTTGTAGAGTTAGAAACTAGATACATGGGGATTTAATTCAATACAAATATCTCCCTATAACTCTCAATATATTGGGAGTAAAATGCCTCGCAACCTGGCCTATAAACCTGCCACTTTCTACGAAGTGCGGCGACGTGACTTGGCGACCCTACTTTAAAAATCTATATTTTTCTACCCCGATATTATATTAATAAATAGTTTAGACCATTAGAAACTAGGTTAAAATACCTTCATTTTGGTAGGATATATGTCCCAAAAAGATATCATAAAGCTTACGAATTAATTTATCAAAACGACTCTTTACAAGGCAAATCTTAGCTCGATTTTCCGCAACTTAAATTCGATTTTTCCCAAACTTTATATTTTATATACAAACATAATATATAGTCATGTCATGACTTTAAAATCATTTATATCATGATTAACAAGTCTTATATTCATCTTAACTTACTTAAGACTTCGGTAAACCTTTCTTATCCGTGTAGAAGGATTTTGTCCTTTTTGAGCTTATATTTGATAGTCCTATCATGACAGTGACGTCTAAAGTACGGGGTGTAACAACATGTACCCTTAGAAATATTTGTCCTCGAATGATAACTCTTAAAGGCTTGCAAAAATGGGACGTAACATTATTAAATGAAAGAGGATCTCATTATCAAGCTTACATCAATTAACTTACGACGTACTTTCACGTACAAAAACATGGGGTGTAACATCATTCCCCCCTTTGGAACATTCGTCCTCGAATGTTGACTGATGCACTTATCATTCTCATAACCTATGGCTCTTATAAATACTTTAATATTTCCCTTTGCCATCTAGGCAACTGTTCTATGAATAAATCCAAAGGCCACGTCATTCCCCCTTTTAGGCCTCTTTCTCACGCCACGACTCGTGGTCAGAATTATTTTAATATCATAACTATTGCTACCTTCTATCATGCAGTCTGTACGACTTTTTCCTTGTATGTGCGCCTATGCAACTCTTCTCTCATTTTTCTCCAGGTTTTAGCCAATCTTTAGGCCTCACTTTGTGAACGTATACATGACTACAACAATATGTCCCTCTGGGCATCTATAGGTATACCGAAGTTCTTCGCCTGGTACTTTGTTGAATGTACCACTATTGCTATATTTTGTTTCCTAGCCTTGGTTATCTGTCCTTATGGCTTTAGTGCATCTAGGTAGGTCATATCGTACTATAACACTTACTTCGGTTTATTATTACCGAGGATTTACCTTTATCACACATATATGACATCTTACTCACGATGCTTCATTTACTCTCTTCTTATTCTCCGAATAATATTTTTGTCTATCACTTTATTCTGAAAATTTCAACAAAATGTTCTTTCACTTTTAGCTCCCCTTGCTTCATCTCACTGGCTCATTGGAATGCCTAACATTCTCCTTTTATTTTTACTCGGGGATGGAGTCATATTAAGGTAAATATTTATCCCTTCAAGGATTCCATTGCCTATCTTCTGAAATTTCTAGTAATCATATCTGACTGTACTATTTTAGAGTTCACCATCTGGGTATCTCACAAGGAGATCTATTACCACATTTGCACTATCTTCGAAAATGTTAGCTAATGATAACAATCCATCCACCATTTTTGGGTTACTCTAATACTCAGCTGGATCCTCATATCCTATCATTCTCTTAAACTATATCTGTCGGCTCCCATAGGGCATAATTAAGATGAATGTGGCCAATTGTATATAACTCTATTACTGTTGAAAGTTACTCATAATGCTTGTATTTCTCTGTCTGAATTGCAAATACTGATAATCTTCATTAACTAGGTACTTCGTTCCATTCTTCATCTTATTTCTTTTACTTGCCGAAACTTGTATCTATCTTCTGATTCTTTTATTTCTTTTTACCATTAGGTGGATAGATATTCTTGCCTTAGGGCTCCTTATCAAGAAGATTACACATCTTAGTACACACATGATCTACTGAAGACCTCACATTTACTCATCATAAGCATGATGCAAAATCGAGTTCCTCTGACTCAACTCTTCCACAGCCACATTCAATCTCTTACCAACTGTCTTTCTAGATGTAGGTATCATTATATTACGAATAAAATAAAATTTAGGAGTTTGAATTCTTAAAACTGAGCTCTACCACACGATCTAGAGTAAGAAGAAAGAGTGACAGTCTTAAATGCCCTGTAGCATCCTGCTTATAAGTGTGGTGCACAACATACCCATGAACAAGACTCTACTAGACACGGCTTGTAGACTCTCTAGGACAGAACTGCTCTGATACCACTTTTGTCACGACCCAAACCGTAGGGCCGCGTCTGGTACTCGGGCGTAACTCAACCGAGTACCAATGTAACGTATCATTCTTATCATACTATTATGGGTAAATGAACCGAAAAGGCCGTCATGAGATAACTAGAATTAAACATAAGAGAATACTCTATATGGGATAACCCAACATGATATAGAAACTTATGCATGCGACATACGGGCCTATAAGGCCGATATGATCATTTGTATACTCAAAACATAGGCCGACAAGGCCATACAAGTTTCCATATACATGACATCTGTTTACAAGCCTCTAAGAGTACATAAATATCATAAAGGTCGGGAGATGGTCCCATCATACTAATAAATATATGTACAAATCATACAGACCAAATAAGTAACTCTGGAGTAAGTGGAGTGCACCAATACCTTTCGCTGAGCTGATAGCCTACTAGGAGGACTCTTAAGCTGTCTATCGGGACCTGAGGGCATGAAACGCAGCATCCCCAGGAAAAAGGGACGTCAGTACAAATAAAGTACCGAGTATGTAAGGCATGACTGTAGTATATAAAATACATGAAAGAAACATGGAGTGAAGAACTCACCCTGTAATTCTGAATAGTTCTGTGAATCATGAAAAAATTATAATGTCATGCATGTGCGTATAAATTCCATACCATGCATAGGTATACATGTACATAACATTATCAAGCCTCTGTGGGCGAAATCATCAACGTATACCAGCTGGCCAGGTGGTGGTGCATATATAGCGCCATAACCTTTTTTCATATCCCATATACATATAATATACGCGTATATAACACCATCTGGTCGTGGGTCAATGTACATGTATAAATGAAAGCAATGCATAATAAAGTAAGTCAGTAAGATCTCTCGGAATGTCTTAAAATAAATATGCCTTCGGTTAATATCATGAAATAAACTTTATCAACTTACGTATTTTCTGATACCCATGAACAGACAATAGAATAATAGGACACATGGGGAATCAAGAACATAGGCACCCCTAGTACTTCTAAGAATAGAATCATTTGTGAAAGTTGCGTGGTTGCTCGTTTCGTTGCATCATATGGATCATGCCAAAAGGAAAGAAGGGATAGCCTTAACATACAATATGATCTTCTTACGTCTATAATGAGTAACCCGACTTCGTCGTCATCATATAAGCATTGTAACTCTCATATTTCAAAACCAATATTCTACAAGAAAACGGACAACACATCCCTTATTTTTACTACATCCCATAAGTTACTAAAAGTCACCAAACAACCCAAACAACAACAATATAATTCGCAATAAGCTCTCTGTTTACTTCAACAACTATTTTGAGCGGCAAGCTCGATTTACAATTAACAAAATATAATTTAATCAAATTCCTTTTCCATGAATCTGCCTGCAACTTATATAACAACATACTTATGCTTACCATATCATTTTGATCCCAAAACATCATAAGAATAATCTTCAAAAATAGTCCACACGCCTAGCACCTTAACTTTTATCGTCAACCTCTTGTTTTTCATGTTGTCTTCTTCAATCCACTGAATTAGCACATAGATAAGCTTAACAACAGCAGACACAACATAATCAAACTATTTATAATAATTTCCAGCCATAACCAACCATATATATAGCCTCAACACAGCGCACAAAAAAAAGATAACGATTCCTTATGCCATGTCAATTTCTATCTTGAAGATTTTAACTCAAACAACTCAAATAACACATGATTAACCTTAAGCACAACCAAGAACATGATTTACATACCTTAGGCAGTAGATACAACTTGAAATTTTATCCATAACAACATATATATATATATA